>OVAP01004850.1:0-13871 GCA_900406295.1 Aurinia saxatilis | reverse complement strand
ATACATAGACAAGGAAATATGAAGGATAGGAAAATATCCTTATCACAATAATCGACAGGTCAGGAAACGCGTGAGAAGAAAAAAAAACAGATCAAAGTTATATCTACAAGAGAGAAACACTAAGTTTAAAATTACATTTTGTACTAAGCAAATAAATGCGTCTATCACTTGTTACACAAACAATGCGTCTCGGGAGCTCTATGGAGTCAGATTCAAAGCTTGTATCACTCATCCGCCAACTAGTCTCTCTCAACCCTGAGCCAGAGCTTACACCATTCATTGAGAAGATCATCTCTTGCTTCAGATCTATGAATTGGGAGCCCAAACCATTCATTTCCTTGTGCCCTCAAGTAGAAGTAAAATATGAACACGGAAAATTTCGTGTGACTCAAGGACAAGTCAAGGAAAATGGGGAATGTTCCTTTGATACGATATTCGTTAGGAGATGGACAACAAAAAACTATTTTCGATGCGGAGCTTGCAATGGTCACAACCATGAGGAATATGAAAAGACTCCACTTGAGGTGAAACACCCTCTTCATCCAAAACATTCTCTTCAGCTTGTCTTGTTGAACCAAAAAGATGTATATATAACCAGGAAATGCTATTCTTGCGAGGAAGATCTCGGAGGTATATTTTATTATTGCTCGGCTTGCGATTACGCTATGCATATAGTTTGTGTGGACAAACCACCACCACTCTTGTCTATTGATCATTCCAAGTGGCATGAGCATGCACTTACTCTTTTTCCAAGACATACTTCCTTATCCTGCGACATCTGTGCCATGGATGACTCAAGCTGTCCTTTCTATATATGCCCCCCTTGTGACTTTGTGGTCCATCAAAGTTGTCTCAGCTTACCGCGTGTCTTAAGGATATCTCGCCATCCCCATCGTCTCTCTTTTACTCCTTCTTTCGACAAAGGAGATTGGTTTTGCGGTGTTTGTCGCAAAAGGATCGACAACAATTACGGGGGCTATTCTTGCATCAAGGACAATTGTTCATATGCGGCACATTCAAGATGTGCCACACAGAAAAATGTGTGGGATGGCGAAGACCTTGAAGGAGTGCCTGAAGAAACTGAAGAAGAAGTTGAGCCGTTTGTGTCGATAAGCCATGGAATCATACAACATTTCAGTCATCAACAACATCATCTTAAACTTGATGAGAACATATGCAGAGATTACGACGAGAATAAGCTGTGCCAAGCATGCATCACGCCCATCTATTTCGGTAACTTCTACTCTTGTATGCAATGTGACTTCATTCTCCATGAAGAATGTGCAAATCTTTCTCGTAGAATATACCACCCAATACATCCACATATGCTCAATTTAGTGACAGTTAATTGCGACAAAATCAATTTTGGTGGAGGATGTGCAGCTTGTCATAGGTTGCGCACTGGATTCTTCTATCAGAGTGGTAAAAGGGGATGGCATCGTTATACGATACATGTGCAGTGTTCCAATATTATTGAGCCATTGGTCCATCAAAGTCATACACATCCCTTATTTCTAACATGCAAACCAGGAGATCCAAAAAGAACATGTTGTGTTTGCAAAGATGAATATCTTGAGGAAACATTCAATTGCATTGAGGGTGAGTGTGACTTTTCCCTGTGTTTTGGATGTGCTACATTCAGAGCCGGATCTGAGATTTTTGGGGCCCCATACGTTTTTTAAGAATTTTTTTTTTACACAATAATATATAACAAATAACAATATATATTATTTTCTTATATGCATATATATATATAATTTTTTAATTTGTTTAAAAATTTTAAGGTAAATTTCCTAATTTATAATATATCTTGATAATTTTATTGTTAAATTTTATATAGTATATTTTAATAACCTCTTCTATAATATAATAAAAATTTAATGTTTATGTAACTAATAAAAAAAAATTTAATGGGGCCCTAATATTTTTGGGGGCCCCATTCAAATGTATCTAAATCATGTGCACAGAGCCGGCTCTGGCTACATTACCTGAAAAGGTGAGGTATAAGCATGATAAGCATACACTCTTTCTTACTTATGAGGAGGAGACAAATACCATGGAGTATTGGTGTGAAGCTTGCGAGAAAGAAATAAAACCAAAAGGAGGGTTTTATAAGTGTGATGAGTATTGTAGTGTCACCATTCACATTGAATGTCTGATTGGGAAGAACTTATACTTGAAGCCCGGTTTATCATTGTTCGACGCCATAACTGGTACATACATAAATGTTCTGCCCAACAATTTTTGTAAGTCTCGACCTTTTTGTTTCTATTGCAAGAAGCGTTGTCCACAAAAAGTAGTTTTAGAACACTCGGGTTTAATATTTTGTTCCAGATATTGTATAGCTAAAAAAAATGATTTTGATTTGTAAGATAAGGGAAAATAGTGTAATGGTCATTGTCCTAGTCGTAAGAAAAAAAATTGAATTTGAATTTTATTGTATTGTTATGTGTATTGTACTTGAATTCTATTGTATTGCTTTGCCATCATTTTGGATTTGAAACATTATCTCAGCATTGCGTTGCCTCTCCCTGAAAACCTCCGGCTTAGAATGCCCGATACGTTTCTTTGTTTGTTCATATGATACTTCTCTCCAAGATAATTGATTTTTTTTTTTCATTTGGTCGTTTTAAAATAACAATGTCGATGAGAATCACCAAGTTAGAACCTTTATTTGCTCATCACTCTCTCAATTTGGAATGTAGTTCCTGATTCCTTGGCATATCAATTAGTCAATAATGTGAAACTTCAGTTTCATATTCAAGATCACGACCTAGTCTCTTGTTCCAAATGTGTTGAGCTTGTTATTGTTCTGTTTCATAATCGTCTAAACATGGTTATTGTTCATTTTTGTCTTGTGTGATTGGAATTAGTTTTGTAGAATTTTAGAATTTGATTCAGGAATTTGGGGGATTTTTCTGTTAGCCTTTTATTTGGTTCATGGAAATTTTTATAAACATCAAACCCTTTTTGTTACAGAATAGTTTATATCTAACTGAAATTTATCAGGGGTCCAAAGCTCCTATCTATTAATCAGCAGGCTTGGTCATTTTAATGATGTTCCAAGAGTTTAGCGTTGATGTCTCTTTAACTTTCTGCTGTGCAATGCTTGTTTATATGTTTGCCATTGACAGAGATGTCCATAGATTCATCTATAGTTAATAATTGATAATCATTTATGTGATGATGATACAAAATTTCTCTTGCCACCATTGTGACTACGGAATCTTCAGAGTCTCTTCCTCCACCAACGTCATTTCTTTCGTTACCAAACGACGTGGCATTCAACATTCTAGCTCCTATCTCGAGAAGCTACTATCCAATTCTATCTCTAGCCTCCAAGAGTTTCCGAACTCTCCTCTCTTCGCGTGACCTCTACGTCACACGAACCCTAATCGGAAACACAGAGATCTGCTTCTATCTCTGTTTAAAACTTCCTCAGAATAACGACAAGCCTCGTTGGTACACACTTACCAAACATCAGAAGCTGATAGCAATGCCTTTGATTCCTCACGTACTTCCTAAATCCCCAACCGTGGTCTCAACTGGTTCAGAGATTTACATAATCGGCGGATACGTAAAGGGAGAGAATATAAGTAGAAGCAGAAGCGCGTTTGTTCTCGATTGTAGATCTCATCGATGGGATAGACTTCCCGACATGCTATTTCCTCGAGCAAACATAACCACTGGTTTGCATGAAGGCAAAGTTTACGTGTTTGGAGGTTGCTCTACGCCTTGTAATGAGAACTGGGGAGAGATTTATGATCCCAAGACTCAATTTAGGGAGCCATTGTCTCCTACCACACTTACAGTGGTACCAGATTTAGAGTTCCAAAAGAGTTTGAAGAGGACCGATTGCTTTGTAGGGGAAGTAAAGATATGGTGTAGAGTTTCGGGACGCGAGTCTGGTTCACTAGAGTGGTGTGATCTTGAAGATAATTTGGGATGGAGAAAAGTAAAGGGACTTAAATGGACACTGCCGGATATTTCATCTAGATATATTATTTCAGTGGTGAATTCAGACGGAGGAAGAAGAGTAACAGTTTGGTGGTTTAACAGAGAATCTCGTCATTATTATTGTTATTTTGAGATCTGGTGTGCAGAGATTTCGTTTAAGAGACGAAGTAGAGAAGAGCTTTTTGGGATCGTGGAATGGTCCAAGTTGATATATACTGTAGAACGCAGTAAATTTGTATGTTCTTCCACAGTGACGCTTTGATCTTGACATCTTGTCATGTTTCTTTTTTACTTATGAATTATGATCACAGTTTTTTCCATTAGTAACATAGACTTGTCCTTTTTGTTTTTTAATGCTTTCGTTTAGGAGCTGAATTCAGCATTATACATTCTTGTATAATGTCATTATTATTTTGTTATAAACACATGCTCACACTTTCTTATGGGAAGGAGACAAGTACCCTGGAGTATTGGTGTGAAGGTTGCCAGAAAAACAAATCCAAAAGGAGGGTTGTAGAAGCATGATGAGTATTCTTGTGTCACCTTTCACATTGAATGTTTGAGTGGGTGGGACTTAAAGCATCTTCAGTGGTGAAATTTTGGTGAGTCTGATAACAAATTGTTGGTTCTCTTAAAACTTTAGAGGTTTTTGAGCTGAGTCTCTATACGTAAAGAAGAGACCTAATAATGTTTTATTAATATTTTATCTTTCTACAAATTTTTATATTTGCTATAAATGTATAAATCGTTGTCCACAAAAAAGTAGCTTTTGAATGTTGTGGATTTGATAGCTTGTTCCAAATCTTGTGTTCTAAAATTATATATAAGGATCAGTATCGGCCCGAAGTTATATAATACTTATACAAAACTAAGAAAAATACGCTTCTTAATTTTTAGCAGTATTAAGCTTTAATATGTCTTGTGATTGGATTATTAGTCTTGAATATCAAGAGCAAATCAAGCTTATGAAGTTGTAAAACAAAAAAGAGTGAGCACTTGAGTTGAATACCTTTAATCTCAAGGGATTTCCTATTAATTGCATGTACAAAAAACACATTTATATATACGTAAAAAAATTGACATACCTAACAAATAGGAAAGAGCTGCTAGTAGGGGTGGCAATTGGGTCCGCGGCCCGCGGGCCAAGCCCGTATAGGTCATTTGCGGGGCGGATATGAACCATTGTTTCAGAGCCCGTTTAGAGGCGGGTCTTGCAGACTGGTCCGCCTGAGTCTGCGGATTTACTTGGGCATGTCTACTGTGGATCCGCAAGTCCGCGGGTAGCCCGCAAACCCATTGTTTCCTACATCGAAACATGTCTTTTCTCTATGTTTTAACATCCAAACTTGATTATTTGATCAACACTATTCGGAAAATGTCTCTCATGTCTATTGAAAACACTCAAACTTGATAAAAAAATGTCTGTCTTCTTTGTTAAAACATTCAAACTTGATTGAAATATGTCCTTCTTCTATGTTTTAACATCCAAATTTAATTTTATTACCAACTTGATTTGAAACATGTTTTTCATGTACGTTAAAATACTCAAACTTGATTCGAAACATGTCTTTTCTCTATGTTTTACACCCACATACATGATTTTGTGATCAACTTAATTCAAAAATATGTTTTTCATGTCTGTTAAAACACTCAAACTTGATTCTAAAATGTCTTTCCTCTCTGTTAAAACATTCAAACTTCATTTGAAACATGCTTTCCTCTCTGTTAAAACATTCACACTTGATTCTTTGATCAATTTGATTTGAACATGTCTTCCCTGTCTGTTTTGACACAAAAATAAAAGGATTTGACATGCCCATTTTGATCCGCGGGCTGACCCGCATACCCGTATAATATGGCGGAGCAGGTTTGGGCCTGGTATTTGTGATCCGCGGCCCGCCAGTCCGTTCGCTTGAGTCTGCCAAATTAAAAGGCCTGCCACAGGCGGCCTGTTTGGGTGTGGGCCGGTCCGTCTGACATCCTAGCTGCTAGGTTGGAGGTGTTATCTTCTAGTTAGAGAATGTGTTTTTTTTTTCTTGTAGGTTGGGACTTATGATTCCAATGGTAAGTTGGGGATTTATGATTTTCTTTGGTATGTTAGGGATTAAGTAATATTCGTTAGTTTCTTAAAATGATTATAGAATTCGTAAAGATGATTTATGTAATTAAAATTTTAGGTCAAAAGCAAACGTATAAATAAAGAGGAAGGAAACCCTAAAACGGGGACTCATCCGCCGCAGCTATGGCAATGGTGACTACGGAATCTTCAGAGTCTCCTCCTCCCATGTCGTTTTCTTTGTTACCAAACGACGTCGCTCTCAACATTCTAGCTCGTATCTCAAGAATCCATTATCCAACTCTATCTCTCCTCTCCAAGACTTTCCAATCAACCCTAGCTTCGCGTGACCTCTACGTTACACGAGCCCTAATCGGAAACACCGAGAAGTGCTTCTATCTCTGTTTAAAACCCCGTGATCAGAGTAATGATAGCAATGATAAGCCTCTTTGGTACACAATTTCCAAACAACAGAAACTGATAGCAATCCCTTCGTTTCCTTACGAACATCCTGAATCTCCATCCGTGGTCTCAACTGGTTCAGAGATTTACATAATTGGTGGATACATAACACAGAGGAGAAGCAGAAATGTGTTTCTCCTCGATTGTAGATCGCATCAATGGCATAGACTTGCCGACATGCTATTTCCACGAGGAAACTCAGCTGCTGCTTTATATCAGGGCAAAATCTATGTATTTGGAGGTTGCGATATGCCTTGTAATAACAACTTGGGAGAGATTTATGATCCCAAAACTCAATCTTGGGAGCCAATATCTCGTACCACAATTACTATACCAGATTTAGAGTTTGAAAACAGTGTGACGACGAGGACTTATTGCTTTGTTGGGGAAGAGAAGATAATGTGCAGGGCTTCGGAATATATTAATCTACAATGGTGTGATCTTGAAGATAATTTGGGATGGAGAGAGGTCAAGGAACTTATAGGATTGCCCGAAAAAGAATTTTCACCTACAATTATTTCAATAGCAAATCCAGAAGGAGGAAGAAAAGTAACAGTTTGGTTATTTAAGAAACCACAATTTATCTTTCCTCATGATGTTGAGTTTTGGAGTGCGGAGATTTCATTTGAGAGACGAAGTAGAAAAGAGCTTTTTGGAATCGTGGAATGGTCCAAGATGATATATATTTGGGACCGCAGTAAATTTTGTAGTTTTTTAAGTTCTTCCTCAGTGACGCATTGATCTTGATATTTAACTAGGCTCCTATATCATTAGCATGCTTGGCTCATTGTAATGATTTTATACGGCTTCTCTTTTTTATCTTGATTTTGTTGTTTTAAAAGATAATGAATTGATTGATTTTGCAATACGTTTTGAACCATCGTGGGAGATACAAAGTTTCCACCACTTTGGACCGGCTCAAATTGGTCCTTGATTGTATTCTACTCTTTAGTCAAATAATGAGAAGCACTTTATGATATGATATGTTCATCACTTCATTGCAATGATATATTTGTTATATCCATGCAAATTCTACACAAAGTCCTTCGCATCAGTGGTAATTCTAATTACTCTTCAAGTCTCTCAAAGCGCATTTGGACAAACATTAAAGCAGTTTTTTCCACGTGTTTATAGACACGATAGAAAGACATATCAAAATACTACTTTACAGAAGGCATTAAGCATCAAATAGCATCTCTCAAGCCGAAGCTAGAAATCTTATCAGTCACTCATCAGATAAAGCATCTCCTGTTGTATGAAATCTTATCAGTCAAATAATCTTTCTTGTCAGCTCTATGGATTTGGATTCAGAGTGGGAGTTCATATAACTTATCAAGAAAATAATCAATCTCTGTAACTCTAAACCCGATTGGAGTCCGAGCTCGTATCACTTATCACACAGTTGATGCTTCTTGACATCTCTTTGGATTCATTGGTCAACTAGTCACTCTCAATTCGGAGCCAGAGTGTCATTTTGCTGGTTGAGGTCAAACACCCACTTCATCCTAAACATTCTCTTCAGCTTGCCGTATTGACCGATGACGATGTATATATAACCAGGAAATGTTACTGTTATTGTCCGGCTTGCGATTATGCTATGAATATATAGCTTGTATGGATAAACCATGCACCGCCCGTCTTGTCTATTGATCATTCCAAGTGGCATGAGCATACATTTGTTTTTTCCTTGTTTTTTTTTTTTTTTTGTTGGCAAGCATACACATGGTAATATCATTCGGAAATTTAAGAAAAATACTCAAATTTGTGTGTATTAACCCACATAATCTAAGATTTTTTTTTTGTATAATCTCTAACGGTGTCTAAAATAGTAAGATACTTATATTATTTATCAATTTTTAAAAATACTCAACTTTTGTGTGTATTAACCTACCAAATTTTTAAAAATTTAACATTTCTAAAAAATCATCTCAAACAATGTCCAATATATTGAGGCATTGATATCATTTAGAAGTTTTGTTAAAATACTCAACTTCCGTGTGTATTAACACACCAAATTTAAATTTCAACTTTCAACAATTTTTAGAAAAAACACTCAAATTTTGTGTGTATTAATCCACCAAAATTGTGAATTTTTTACTTTTTATATTATTTGTAACGGTATTCAAATATTAAAGCATTTATATCATTTGCTAATTTTGGAAAAATCCACAATTTTTGTTTGTATTAACCCACATAATTTAGGTATTTTTTTACTTTTTTAACGGTCTCTAACAGAGTCTAAAATATTAAGAAATTTACATCATTTGGTAAATTTAGAAAAAATACTCAGCTTATGTATGTATTAACCCACCAAATGTATGAATTTTTCAAAAAATTTTTGTGTTATCTCTAATGTTGTATAAAATATTAATACATTTAAATCATTTGATAAATTTGAAAAAAATTCAACTTTTGTGTGTATTAACCCACATAATCGGAGTATATTTTCACTTTTTTGTATGATCTCTAACAATGTCCAAAATATTAAGGCATTTATATTATTCGGAAATAAGGAGAACATACTTTCGTGTGTATTAATCCACCGAATTTAAGATTTTTTTTTTATTGATCTCTAATGATTTCCAAAATAGTAAGACAACGATATAATTTGGTAATTTTGGAAAAATACTCAACTTTTGAGTAAACCCACCAAATTGAAGGATTTTACCATTTTGTTAATGATCCCTAACGGTGTCCGAACTAGTAAATAATTGATAGAATTTGGTAATTTTGAATAATTCTCAACTTTCGTGTGTATTAAACTTTCCGAATTCATGGATTTTTTTTTTTTTTTTGTATTATCTCTAACGGTGTCCGTAATATTAAGGCATTGATGTCATTTGGTAATTCTGGAACAGTACTCAACTTTCTTTTGTATTAACCATCAAATTTAAGGATTTTGACTTTTTTTTTTATGATCTCTAACGGTGTCTAAAATAGTAAGTCATTGATGTAATTCGGTAAATTTGGAAAAATACCCAACAAATTTATGTTTTTTTGCTTTTTTAGCATGATCTCTAACGGTGTCCAAAATAGTAAGGCGTTGCTATCATTTCGTAATTTGGGAAGATACTCATATTTTGTGTGTATTAACCCACCTAGTTTAATGATTTTTACCCTTTTTATGATCTCGATTACTAAGGCATCTATATCATTTTTAATCTTTTTAAAAAATTACTCTACTTTCGTGTGTAGTAACCCACCTGTTTTTAAGTATTTTAACTTTTTCTATATGATCTTAACAATGTACAAGATAGTAAGTCACTGATATCATTTTGAAATAAAAAAAAGTCTAGATTTTGTGTGTATTAATTCACCGACTTTAAGGATTTTTTTACCTTTTTGTATGATTTATAACGGTGTCAAATGTATTAAGGCAGTGATATTATTTGGAAAAATACTAAACTTTCTTTTGTATTAACGCACCGAGTTTAAAGATTTGTTTACATTTTTGTATGAACTTGAACGGTGTCCAAAATATTAAGGCATTGATATCATTTGGTAATTTAGGAAAATACTCAACTTTCTTGTGTATTAACCTACCGAGTTTAAAAAGTTTTGAATTTTGTTTGTATGATCCTTTAACGGAGTCCAAAATATTTAGGCATTGATATCATTTAGTAATTTTAGAAAACTACTCAGCTTTCTTGTGTATTAACGCACTGAAGTGAAGGATTTTTTAAAATTTGTATGATTTCTAAGGATGTCCAAAATAATAAAGTTTTGATATCATTTGGTAACTTGTGAAAAAATACTCAACTTTCATGTATATCTTTAATAATATAGCTAACAAAATGATTTCAGAATTTTTATTTATTTTATGGAACCTTATTTATCAAAATTGTTAGATCTCTACAGATTAAAGTTTTCTTGTGTATTAACTTATATCATTTATCAATTTTGAAAAATACTCAACTTTTGTGTGTACTAACCTACCAAATTTTTAAAAATTTGACATTTCTAAAAAATCATCTCAAACAGTGTCCAATATATTGAGGCATTGATATCATTTAGAAGTTTTGTTAAAATACTCAACTTCCATGTGTATTAACACACCAAATTTAAATTACAACTTTCAACAATTTTTAGAAAAAACACTCAAATTTTGTGTGTATTAACCCACCAAAATTGTGATTTTTTTACCTTTTATATTATTTGTAACGGTATTCAAATATTAAAACATTTATATCATTTGCTAATTTTGGAAAAATCCTCAATTTTTGTTTGTATTAACCCACATAATTTAAGGATTTTTTAACTTTTTTAACGGTCTCTAACAGAGTCTAAAATATTAAGAAATTTACATCATTTGGTAAATTTAGAAAAATACTCAGCTTATGTTTGTATTAACCCACCAAATGTATGAATTTTCAATTTTTTTGTGTTATCTCTAATGTTGTATAAAATATTAATACATTTAAATAATTTGATAATTTTGAAAAAATATTCATCTTTTGTGTGTATTAACCCACATAATCGGAGTATATTTTCATTTGTTTGTATGATCTCTAACAATGTCCAAAATATTAAGGCATTTATATTATTCGGAAATAAGGAGAACATACTTTCGTGTGTATTAATCCACCGAATTTAAGATTTTTTTTTATTAATCTCTAATGATTTCCAAAATAGTAAGACAACGATATAATTTTGTAATTTTGGAAAATACTCAACTTTTGAGTAAACCCACCAAATTGAAGGATTTTACCATTTTGTTAACGATCCCTAACGGTGTCCGAACTAGTGAATAATTGATAGAATTTGGTAATTTTGAATAATTCTCAACTTTCGTGTGTATTAAACTTTCCGAATTCATGGATTTTTATTTTTTTTGTATTATCTTTAACGGTGTCCGTAATATTAAGGCACTGATGTCATTTGGTAATTCTGGAACAGTACTCAACTTTCTTTTGTATTAACCATCAAATTTAAGGATTTTGACTTTTCTTTTTATGATCTCTAACGGTGTCTAAAATAGTAAGTCATTGATGTAATTCGGTAAATTTGGAAAAATACCCAACAAATTTATGTTTTTTGCTTTTTTAGCATGATCTCTAACGGTGTCCAAAATAGTAAGGCGTTGCTATCATTTCGTAATTTGGGAAGATACTCATATTTTGTGTGTATTAACCCACCTAGTTTAATGATTTTTACCCTTTTTATGATCTCGATTAATAAGGCATCTATATCATTTTTAATCTTTTTAAAAAATTACTCAACTTTCGTGTGTAGTAACCCACCTGTTTTTAAGTATTTTAACTTTTTCTATATGATCTTAACAATGTCCAAGATAGTAAGTCACTGATATCATTTTGTAATTAAAAAAAAATCTAGATTTTGTGTGTATTAATTCACGGCCGACTTTAAGGATTTTTTTACCTTTTTGTATGATTTATAACGGTGTCAAATGTATTAAGGCAGTGATATTATTTGGAAAAATACTAAACTTCTTTTGTATTAACGCACCGAGTTTAAAGATTTGTTTACATTTTTGTATGAACTTGAACGGTGTCCAAAATATTAAGGCATTGATATCATTTGGTAATTTAGGAAAATACTCAACTTTCTTGTGTATTAACCTACCGAGTTTAAAAAGTTTTGAATTTTTTTTGTATGATCCTTTAGCGGAGTCCAAAATATTTATGCATTGATATCATTTAGTAATTTTAGAAACTGAAGTGAAGGATTTTTTAAATTTTTGTATGATTTCTAAGGATTTCCAAAATAATAAAGTTTTGATATCATTTGGTAACTTGTAAAAAAATAGTCAACTTTCATGTATATCTTTAATAATATAGCTAACAAAATGATTTCACAATTTTTATTTATTTTTATGGAACCTTATTTATCAAAATTGTTAGATCCCTACAGATTAAAGAAAACTTATTTATAATTTATTTTCCAATCAAAATACAAAAGTAATCTTACTGGGAAAAACATTAAACAGGCAACTTTTTTCATGCTACAAACTCTGGATATCTTCTATCTTGTATTATTAACGAATTTTTTGTTATGGAGATTATATAACTAAGCCAAGCAATCAAACTCACAGTTACAGGCATACACTAGAACTTTAGGATGTAAATGGTCTTTACAGCTTTGGCAGCGTACATTAGCTCTTCCTGTTTTTGTCACTTTATCTACACATACATTAATTCCATTATTTCCACATTTTCCATCGAACGGATATTCAACCTTGCACCTGTTTTTTACGGCTTCCACCTCTATTGTGTTATATCGACCACATAAAAAAGGGTTAAAAACAGTAAATATTTTAATCAAATAAGAAAAGAATGATAAAGGAGGGCAACTAATATTACCTCCAACATGGCTCAAGAAAAAGATAGTGAAAATACAGAAAATTATAAACAAAACACCAGATTTCATGACTGCAAAAAATGATAAACGAATTAGGTCTTTTTAACTTCCAACTTTTGTTTGTCTTACTCTTGTATGATATTTTTCCTTTTCGTTTTTGCTAACACTCGTTATATATACAAAACACAAAACACAAGATAGTAATATATGTGGCTGTCATATTAGCTAGGGAAAATAAAATCTAAAAATAAAAAGAAAGGTGAAGCCAAGTCATCGACATCGAAGGGATCGGTCTTAAAATTTCAGAAAAGGTCTCCTAAGTAAAATCATTTTTTTCTTTTTTAAAAAAATGATGGATATTTAAAAATGTCGATGTAAGTATGAAAACATTCAGTACAGCAACTATATATATACATATATGATATATTTATATTTATATACAATGTATATGTATATAATATGTCAACAATTATATGATGTTAAAAAGATCAGAAATCCGGCCAAATCAATGTTCACCACTTACAAATCTAATGTCATAAATATAAAGTTTAGTATTACTGCTAAAACATCCGCTATCAAATTTAAATTAAGAGGAACATATAGGACAAAGAGGAGGAGAACGAGCTCTTAATCTTTTTAACTTCACCAAGGTGCGTTGAGAAAATTGGTCATTTCTTTAGTGTTGAAATCGTCTTCACTAGGCCCAAGGAATCTGTAGCAAATACGATAATATTAGAGGGACATCTTTGTATCTACCAAGAAATATATACATTTGAATTTTACCTTAATTAAGCTTCCACAATGTAGCAACTGAGCTTGCGAGTATTTGGTTCAATTTTGGGTAGAAACCGAGAAGTTCTGGTATCGGGTCCGGTATTTTCGGTAGAGGGGTTTAGAATCTATATATTAACGCATCTATATGATTTGATAATTTTGGAAAAATACTCAACTTTCGTCTGTATTAACCCACTGAAATTTATATTTCTAGATATTTTTTTTATAATCTCTAACGGTGTCTATAATATTATGGCATTGATACCATTTGGTAATTTTAGAAAAATACTCGACCTTCGTGTGT
>OVAP01004849.1:0-13871 GCA_900406295.1 Aurinia saxatilis | reverse complement strand
AAAGAAAGAAGTATGAAAACTGAAACAACATTACTTAGAGAAATTATAAATTCTAACCTCAGAAGATAACCATCCGTAGGTTGCATGTGGCCATGATTCCCTTGGAGTTATAATAGCTTTGTAAAAATCGTGAGCACGTTCATCACTATAAAACAATTTCAATGACAAGTTAGAAGGTGATGAGTATATAGGTAGTGGGAAACAATGCTATTTGAACATACCCATCCTTTGCAATGTATTCTTGCAATTTCTCAAACTTGATCGCCTCCACCTCCACAATCGGATTATATATTTCATCTCAAGCGTAAGCTCCCATTACGACGCGGTTGGAAACTGCTTCATCTCCATCATCATTCCCTTCTTGTACCTCCAAAATTTTTTCTAACAAATCAAGACCCCTTTGTAAATCTGTTTGTTTTGGATCTGTTAAAGTAAAAGAATCGGAATCCTCTTTTTCTTTGTTCTCCGTCTCTTCTATCTTCACTTTCGGCTTTGCCAATTTCAATTTCCTCTTTCATGGTGGAGGAATCCAACAGAGAGGACCAAAATTGAACCACAATTACCGGATTTCGAGTTGTCTGTCTTCTTCCTCAAAAACTCCGACAAATCGGCTTAATCAACAGGGAGATGATGAGGGTGGCTTCACCGGCGGTACAGGGACGATAGAGGATGATGACGGTGGCTTGCTGTTGCAAAAGACTGGAATCTCGTGACGGTACAGGGACAACAGAGGATGATGACGACGGTACAGGGACGATAGAGGATGATGACGGCGGCTTGCTAAGCGAGAGACGAGAGATCGTGACGGAGAGCGAGAGACGAGAGTTGGGGACGAGCAAGCGAGAGACGAGAGTTCGTGACGGAGACAAGAGTTGATGGCGGAGAGAGAGACCAACTAGGTCTAGAGTTGACAGCGGGGGAGAGACCTAGTTGACAATGGGGGAGAGACGGCGGCTCAAGATGTGCGGAGAAACCAACTAGGTAATAGAGAGAAGTTTTATTCTCCTTCCCTTTTTTCTCAATTTAATTTTTTATATTTATGGTAATTACCTATATTACATTGTGTTATATTTTGTGTTAATTCTTTTTAATGTTGTATTCCTTTTGTAATTAGAATTGATTTTAAAAAAATTAAAAGAAATTTAGTTATAAATGGCACAAATGTAAATCAATTTTCAATGTAAGGGTATTATCTCTTTTTCCAAAACATTTGTGTTATACTAGTACACACCACATTGAGGATGTTATTCTAGTAGTTTTGATATAATTTTATGTTATTCTAGGTAATTTCTCTTATATTAATCCCAAAAGATGGTATATATATATATATATGTTTAAAAGGCATCTTTTAACGAAGATGCTTCCGAGGGAGAGGAATATATATGAGATGAGCATGGTTGTACTCTTTTATCTTATCATGATTTTAATCCCATTGGTTTCATTCTATGAAAAGGTTTTAATGAGGCAACAAAATATGCGTATGATAGACCCCTAATGAGAAATGATAATTACAAACGACATACGAAGGTCTGTCAGACCCCCGAAGTATTGATGATGCATAAAAATGAGACCGAGAAAAGAAGATTGGTGATGCTAACAATTCTTTCAAGTGAAAATTAGAAGACTTACTTACCAAGACACTTCCAGTTACTACTTTCAAGAAATTACTTCATCATATTAGACTACGTCGTCTCAAATATTTGTAGTCTTGTACTCATGAGGGGGGTAAAAGGAAAGATCTGAAGTCATATACTTATGAGGGGGAGTAAAAGCGCGTTGCACTCTTTTGCCCTTAACCATGGTTTTTCTCACTAGGTTTTCCTGGTAAGGTTTTTTATGAGGCAACATTGTAGCGCATTAGGAATTAGTTTATTGTAATAATGTTCATCCAAGGGGGAGTGTTATGAACCCATTATGGATACCCATTAACTATATGAATGTTATAGAGGACTTGAGACCCAAACCTAGACCCTGGACTTGTACCCTCTATAAGTCATGTTAATCTATTGAAATAAAATACAACCCTATTATTCACAAAAAATAGCAATAAATTTAGATATCCAAAAAGAACAAAGAGGGTTCAAAAATTATTCTCTCTTACAAACTCTCTTTAGAATATAGTATTGCATGAACCTAAACAATGACTAAAAAATTATATATATAGCCCTAGACAAACTTAGAAATAAGGTAAATTTGTAAAACTAATTTTCCAAAAGTGATTATGGAATAATTGTTTGATCTACAAAACATGGAAAATGACTTGCTCCGTTCGGGTGCCTATTGACACCTCCTCTAAAACATTTCCATTTTTCTTTGGTTTCCATTTTCTTCTCTCCAAGCATTGATCATTTTGCTCCAAAATCACTCCATAATTCACAAAATGCTCCAACTCGTCTCATGTCCTATAATTATTCATTTGGACTATAATAATATAATAAAGATTCGATAAAATAAATGAAATATATAATATCATGGTATAAAAAATGGATAAAAACCATGATATGTCAATCATCTTTCAATTCTTACAATCTCTTGCTCTTTAAAGCATTGTGGCTGCAAGAAAACTTACTTGTTATCATAAGACGACCCCACTTTCATTCTATGTTCTTTCCCTCAAGCAATTCATACAAGAGAGTGGAAGATCCCTAAAGGTTTCGTTACACAATTTTTTGGTTGTGTGAATTCTCATCCCACACTTTGGAGCCGACTGTGGGACCTCATCGACTTCTCATAACGAAGAGTCTCCTAAGATCATCCTTGTGAACAAGATGGAAAGAGAGGGTTCGAAGTGATGAAAAAGACCAACCATATTCGTTAAAGTATCAATGTGACCATAGGAGGATCGTAGTACTGCCCATAATGTGTCTACGATTAAATCCTTCCAGCGAAAGACAACCGATAACCCTATGTGGGCCCCATAACCGTGCTTCCCAGACTGGGATATCTCTTTCACCGAAAAGATGCAGAAGGGATCAATCAACCCCACAATGACCCCCTTGTCATCGAGCTAACCATCAACGACTTCAATATCTCCAAAGTGCTTGTAAACACATGAAGCTTGGTTGACATGATATTCATGGACACATTGTAATGCATGAAGGTGGGTGAAAGAGATGTCATGTGTGACGGGTTACTTTAAGATAAACCCGCTCTAATCCGACGGGGGCTTCAAGACAAACTTCTTCCTTAACGAGCCAACAACTACTGGTTAAGTCCCCTCATCCTTTGCATGTCTATGCGACTCTAACCCTTGTGACAAGAAGCTTCTAATACTCTCATTCTCCTTTTCTTCCCAGAAGATGGTATCCAAATTTCACTGAGTAAACTTCATCCTAGTATATATCCATTTTGCATATACCTTTTGTAAAATGCTTCTCCAAAATAACTAATTACTATCCAAAACTAGAGAAAGTTCGCTACGTTGCGGAAAAATGGTTTGTTTGATAATAAAATAAAATAAAATATAAGAAGCAATTAAAATATTATTTATATTTAATTATTATGTATAACATTTTTATATATTAGATAAAAATTGGTATTAAAAATATTTGAATAAATATTAAAGATGAAATATGTGGTTACTAAATTACAATTTGTCTTTGTTAAATTATCAAGAAATTTTTCATGGTAATGCATTCTTGTGGATAATATTCAACAACTTTAAATATCTTAATGTATTGCTTTGATTTACTTCTACGCTTTAAGAAAATAGTTTTAAAATTTCTATATGAAAGTAAACACCTGAGTAATTTGAGCAAGTCTATTGTATTCATTTATAATTCTACTTTTATTCATTTGATTAATATTTTTATCTCATTATATGTTAATGTTATTCAACTTCACAATATCTTATTTTTAACATTGTTTTAAATTCCAACAATATAAAAATGGATAATTTAATTGATGAATTAGTTGTTTTACAATAAATTAAGAAAAACAAATGAAAAATGATATTATTAGAGAGGGACACATGGCAGCCTGTCAGAGCTTGCTAAAAGTGTAATCCTTCTATATTATATAAGATTTTGCACATGAGAAATTTATATCTTGGTATTTACATAAACACACCCATGATCCCTTTTACTAAGAAACCATACCAACTTTTTATTTTAAATGGACTTTGCTTTGTATATAGAAATGAATATAGACATAGAAATGAATATCGCTAGCATTGGACCGGTTCTTTGCTAGACTCATATATTTAGATAGTACGATTGTTTCCTTGGTTCGTGTGTTACCTGCCTATTGGTTTGGTGACCTAGGTCCTTGTAAGGCTTAACCCATTTTTTCTCTTATGAATAAATTTAACTTTGTGAAAAAAAAAAGGCATAATTTTGTGTTATTCAATATAACGAGTAAAAAATGTGTTCAGATCAATCTAAATCGTCGAATCCTCTTCTTATTTTCCCATATGTAAATTTTCTGAAAATTGACATCTGACAACAAAGAGATGAAAATTGGGGATAGATACGTGTAAATGTGACATGACACAAATTCAGAGAAGTTAAACCTGCCTAAACCAAAAAGAGGGATTGTGATTTAGGTGATTTCCTGAGAATATGTCCCACAATCGATCGAGAGATGGATTGTTTACATGATTCAAGATAAGAATCTCAATTTGAAAAAATCTTCACCCGGTTAGTTGTTGTTGGAAAGTGTGTGGATTTGGAGTCCTCGGAAGCGTGAAAAACAATCAAGAGAAGCCTCTGTCGATATGTGGGCAAGATTGAACCATATGCCTAAGAAAACGTGAATCACTACCTTTTCTCCAGATTGATTTTGTTGAGAAGCAATCAATTCATATTTTTATGTAAGTCACATCAATGATTTGATTCCTTTTTCATCATTCAACCATGATGCTGATCCGATCGGAATATTCTGAAACATAACTCATTGTTTTTTCATTGTGAGTATTTCATGTTGTTTCTGATTTAAATGTTTTGGTAATTGTGCATAGTATTGAGCTGACAAATACAACTATTGGATTCTTATGTGAAGTCAATGATTTTTCGATCATGACAATATAAATACTGTTTTTCTACATTATACCTTAAGTATATATCTATACACCTGTGAGAATCATAATTATAAATTGGATTTGAATTGCTCAGGATAATAATGTGAAATCTCGAAAGATGGATATATCTTTCAAACAACAACTGAAATGTAGTATTTTCCACTTTCAAAAGTGCGGTATTTTGTGTTCATGTTCTATTTTTTTTTTTTTTTTTTNTTTTTTTTTTCATTTTTTTTTTTTTTTTTTTTTTTTTTTAATGGCAGTCCTTTGAATGAAACTCCTCTTAATGGTGTTGTTGAGAAAACTAAGGACGGAGGATAATTACTAGAAGCATTCCTATTATGGTAATTAATTAAAACAAGTTTTCATAAAAGTTTTGAGAGTAACTACAACACCCCGATCGGGATATTAGAAATGACATGGCTAGAGATGCTACCTTGATAATATAGTTGTGCCATTTAGATTCAAGTTACACACAGACAAAACGACCAATCAAATTTTTTTGTCAACTACAAGTAATATCCCCATCTTTACCAACTTTATGCGTGTCAATCCGAGTCAATCAAGATGATTCGTTCGTCTCGATTTGTTGGTCTCGGATAAGACCAGTATCACAGAGAAACCCAAATTTACAAAATATGATTTCATTCATAACAATTAAGGTTTCAAATACACTGTAAACATATGAGGTCAGCCATGAATTTAAAGGTTAAAACATTTCAAGTACATATAAAAAGATGCCATTCTACAAAAAGACGTAAAACACTATAATATGTGGCTTAACTCCCACAAGTTCTCTCTTGATGTACCGTTATGGGATACCTGCAAAACAAGTATTCATAAGCAATTAGTTTTCTTGGTGGGTATAATCGCCCCTAGTAGTTCAAATATCATTAGCTAATCCCAACCACACCTATAATATCAATCACATGCAAAGCATTTAAGCAAGTAGGCGGAGTAAACAAGTATGCAATCTCTTGCATAGAATAATGAGTTTGTCACCAACTAAATATAAAATGAATACATTCTTTTTAGTCCATACATAAATAGTCTTCAGCAACTGTCTCGACCTCATTCTTTCACTGTTGCCTCATCCAGATTATAAACATAAAAAAATTTATGTCTGTCAACTCAACAACTTCATATAACATGAGTCAATCGTGACCCACCCTGCTCCACAGAGAAAAACTCGTAACGATCGAGAGTTCCAATTGACCATTCACAAAGGGGCGCTAATTTTTTAGAGGGCGAGTTAAAATGCTTATTGATTAAGTTATTTTTAACATATACAAACATTCATATATAGACAACAAAGTGATATTTAAATCTATTCATAATAAAGAGTGAATTTGCCAAATGGTAAAGATATGAGAAAATATTAGCAAAAGAGGAAAACTTGGAAAACTTTGCAAAACAAGGAAGAGGATATCTATCAAAATGACAAAAATACCCCCTTAGTAAAAGAAACGCGAAAATGACCATGTAATATACCATGTTATTTTATTAAATGTCATGATACTTGTCGATTTCTCGTAACAATAATCATGTATAATTATTAAACCTAACATGTTATTTGTGAGCATAACATGTTTTTTGTGCGCATATCATTTAATATGGATATACATATATATATCGAAGATATATAAATAACATGTAATTTGGATACATAACATGTTATTTGTTCACATAACATGTTATATGCGAACGTAAGAAGAGGTAAAAAAAATATTGCATGTAATTCTAGTAAATGACATGCAATTTTAATCAATAACATGTTAAATGATAATGTATAACATGTTATTCTAATAAATTTTATGTTGATATTGTTCCCATTCTAAATCCCAATATTGAAAGATTTTTTGGTCGGCGTCGGTACTCGAACCGTCAAATTATATTACTGGTATGACATGTAATTATAATAAATAACATGTCATTTATACAAATAGCACGTTAAATGCTAATAGTATAATGTGTGACTTTTAACAAATAGCATGTAATTATCACAAATTACATGTAACTCTTACAATCCCTTTATGTTCAACATTATTCATGATCTCTTCTCTAAGCTTTCTTCTCAATCTCAACATCACTCACTCCATTACAACGCATAATCTTCAATTCCTAAACTTACTATTTCTCAATTCTATCTTCTTAAAGCTACATACTTTCGTCAACCATAAAACACATTTCACCTTAATTTTTCAAAACCCAAATCAAAATCACAAAAAAAAACAAGAGTTGAGGTAGGAAAAGCCGACGTAAAGGGAGAAGGCAGAGGAAATGCTGACGGAGAGGGAGAGAAGGTAATCGCTGCCAGAGGAAAGAAGAAGGGGCACTTGCTGCTGGTGTTTATGGTGGTCGCGACGAAAGCGGACGGTGGAGCGAGACGAAGATAATTTAAGGATATAGAAACAAGAGTTTTGATTTTCTTATGATTTTGATTGTGTTTCTCTTAATTTGTTAAATGACTGTATTTAGGTTGATTGTTGAAAAGTAATTGAACAATTCATGGAAATGAATCAGTTCATCGGCGAGGAGAAAGAGAGATCAGAGAAGAGAGATGAGTTGATGGGCATTTTAGTTATTTTGACTACGTACAATATAAACATAATATTTATGAAATTGCCACTAGTCCAGTTTGCAAATTATTTTCAGATATGTGGTCACTTTGTGTTATAATTCTAAGAACAATGTCAACACATCACTTCACACTTATTACTTATTGATTTTCATATCACTTCACACCATTTTTATCCACCTCCAAATTGATTAGAAGTTAAGTCATTCACCAAACTTATAACTTTTCATCATGTTCCTCTAATCATATGATGTCCCATAGACATAATAAATTCACCTTATCAACTCTTAAACTGAAATCTTTTTAGCTTAACACACCATAACTATACCATTCACCACTATTTGTGAAATTAAGCTACATATATTTCTTTATCTAGCATCTAAGAATTACACTTAATAATACTTAAATCAATTTCCTACATCGATTAACACTAGAATTCTCACGTTTTAAATTTTTTATTTTTACATTATCATTGGTAGTTACCTAGATTAATAGTAATGCTCAAATAAGTTGGTTTCCATTAGATCAAAATTATATTTCAAACCACTACTAAACTTTAATTGATCATAGTCCAAAAACACCACATAACATATATGTTATTTTATAGAAACTGCCACTTTTGGCCCAAACACTTTTAAAAGAGCCACAAAAGATTGGTGTTGTCATATCCTACAATACACCCAAAATCGAGATATTTGTACCCTTTGGAGTTACGGTAATACAATTAGGGTCTCAACAGTGTCAGCGTGATGACATCAGACGGACTCACCAAAATATTTTTCTTTGGTTTTTTTTCTTCTCGATGTCTGACTTAAATTTATGTCTTATATTCCGATATGATATTGCTTATCCTACATAGATACCTATGTCGTTCACTTCTTCATCTCTTTTTTCTTTCACTTAACATATTGAGGGAAAATTAAGGTTTTATATCTCTTGTCCTTGTAATGGAAAACTGAACCCTACTCGCGTAACGGATAACACGTACAAGTATAAACCCAAACGGATAAAGTTATAAAACTAAACCCTACTCCCGCAATGGATAACACGTACAAGTATAAAACCAAACGGGTAAAGTCAAATGCACCAAAAGTTGATAAACCATTATCAAACAAGTATAA
The DNA here is from genome assembly GCA_900406295.1 of Aurinia saxatilis. Lineage (NCBI taxonomy): Eukaryota > Viridiplantae > Streptophyta > Magnoliopsida > Brassicales > Brassicaceae > Aurinia > Aurinia saxatilis. The sequence continues at coordinate 5,155 of OVAP01004849.1, read as the reverse complement.
ATCGATAAGTCGATACAAGAGTCAATTTCCTTCTCGACAAAAAGAAAGCTTAATCTGACTTTTTGTCAAAACATTTGGCTGCCTATGTCCCATCTAACTTTATCCGTTTAGGTTTATACTTGTACGCGTTATCCATTACGCGAGTAGGGTTTAGTTTTCCATTACAAAGACAAGAGATAAAACTTTAAATTTCCCTTAGTACGTTAAGTGAAAAAAAAAAGAGATGAAGAAGTGAACATACTTAAGACATTGGTATCTCTGAAGGACAAGCAATATCATATCGGAATGTAAGACATAAATTGAAGTGAGACATCGAGAAGAAAAAAACAAAGAAAAATATTTTGGTGAGTGCGTCTGTCGTCATCACGCTGACACTATTGGGATCCTAATTGTGATTTCCGTAACTCCAAGGGGTACAAATGTCTCGAGTTTGGGCTTATATCTAGGATATGATATCACCAATCGTTGTGGCTCTTTTAAAATTGTTAGGCCCAAAAGTGGGAGTTTCCATAAAATCGCCTACGTTAGGGGAATTATGATTTTACCACAGTTTGAGCACCCACTTTTTATATGTTGCCACACTTGAGAATCCCTTGTAGACGTTGTCACTTTTCCTAGTGTTTTACGCAAAAATGTTCACTTAAACCAAAAACAACTAAACGAGGCCACAAGAGAAACTTACTCTGCTTGAAGCTATTTGATCATGCAACGATTTGTTGTGACCTCTTAGTGTAGAAAGATTCTCTACTATACTTGACTTTAGATGCCTCGTGCCACGACTCTACAACTGTTTCCATTGTCTCGACAAGAAAATGAAACATTTCTATCAAACTGCAAGTGTTTGTTCACATGAAGACAACTAATTTCATAATTTAAGGTGAATATACAACGTAAAAAGCTTATATTATTTCTTGAGAATTCACTTAGAGCAAAACAGGACTAATCATTTCAGATTGAAAACGTTTAAGATGCTTGACCATGTCAACATTAGATCTCAAACTCTCGAGTTCCTGAGCTCTATGTTTTGCTTTGTGCAACGCACTGAGCCTCTTGATCTTTCTAAAAACTTATGTGCTATGTGGGTTGTACTATAGTTGACTTAATTACCGATTTTCATTGTTGGATGTAGGGAGAAATTGGAAGGGGGGGGGGGACCCTAGATGTGGGGGTTGTTGGCAAGNTAGTTTCCCCTAACATATATATAATTTCCAAAAAAGTATGTCAATTCCGGTTTCAAGAATACAAACTCAAAATACCAAGATTCGTTAACATGCAAAACAGGACTAATCATTTCGGATTGAAAACGTTTAAGATGCTTGGCCATGTCAACATTAGATCTCAAACTCTCGAGTTCCTGAGCTCTATGTTTTGCTTTGTGCAACGCACCGAGCCTCTTGATCTTTCTAAAAACTTATGTGCTATGTGGGTTGTACTATAGTTGACTTAATTACCGATTTTCATTGTTGGGTGTAGGGAGAAATCGGAAGGGGGGGACCCTAGATGTGGTGGTTGTTGGCAAGAGTGAAGTCGAAGAGGTTGTAGACGACGAATGGGTGGATTTTACTGACGTCATTAAGAAAGGGGAGAAATGGGTAAATCACTAGGGGAAATGTGGCAACATTTACAAGGGCTTCTCAAATGTGGCAACATATATAAAGTGGGTGCTTAAACCGTGGGAAAATCATAGTTTCCCCTAACATATATATAATTTCCAAAAAAGTATGTCAATTCCGGTTTCAAGAATACAAACTCAAAATACCAAGATTCGTTAACATGCAAAACAGGACTAATCATTTCAGATTGAAAACGTTTAAGATGCTTGGCCATGTCAACATTAGATCTCAAACTCTCGAGTTCCTGAGCTCTATGTTTCGCTTTATGCAACGCACCGAGCCTCTTGATCTTTCTAAAAACTTATGTGCTATGTGGGTTGTACTATAGTTGACTTAATTACCGATTTTCATTGTTGGGTGTAGGGAGAAATCGGAGGGGGGGGGACCCTAGATGTGGTGGTTGTTGGCAAGAGTGAAGTCGAAGAGGTTGTAGACGACGAATGGGTGGATTTTACTGACGTCATTAAGAAAGGGAGAAATGGGTAAATCACTAGGGGAAATGTGGCAACATTTACAAGGGCTTCTCAAATGTGGCAACATATATAAAGTGAGTGCTTAAACCGTGGGAAAATCATAGTTTCCCCTAACATATATATATAATTTCCAAAAAAGTATGTCAATTCCGGTTTCAAGAATACAAACTCAAAATACCAAGATTCGTTAACATGCTACCCCCCCCCCATACTCCATTCATACACAACACACAACAAATTTAACGTTATATGGGATTGGATTTGAGTTGGGTTTCCAAGATCTAGATTGATGAATATCTGTCTTTGTCTCTCGTGAATCTAGGATATAAAGAAGCTTAAATTCAGTTTTTATCAAAAGTTTAACATTATATACAACAAAAGTAATTTTGATATTATGTAATAATCTGTTTTTCTAGAGAACCTGTGGCATATTCTCTCTTATTTTTTAGCTGAATTTATAATTTATGCTCTAAAACAGGGTTTATATATCATACATTTATGCATGGGTGGGGCTTAACAAGTGTCCAAGTCTCTTTTTTTCTTTCTTTTTTTGGTCAACAGTGGGTCACAACTGGTCATCCCATTAGCCTAATTCCTACATAATGTAGGCAATGGGACTCGATCCATGGGTGTGATAGTGTATGCCTTCAGTGATACTGTTTCCGATGCTGAAGATCCGTTGATTTGCTTACTTTAGAACGTTGTGTAATCATTGATTCTGCTCGTATAAAGTCATCGATTAGTGATCACTAATGGTCAAATATAGTTAAAGATTTTGTAATCCACTACGTTTGAGTTTTGACTGTTTTTGGTTAATTGGATTCCGATTTTTTTATTTTGTAATATAAATTTATGTTGATACAAATTCTTCTTCTTCTTCATCTTCTTTTTTTTTCTTTCTAAATCTCCTTAACTTTTTTAAACCAGATTAAAATTGTTGCCTTTTTAGCAATCATAGATTTTAAGTATAAATCATCAAGAGAAACATATGACTGTACTTTTTCAAAATAGAAATAATTAGTCAATTGAGGGGATTACTTTTTATGCATATTTTTATGTTAAATATTTTTCTTAATAAATAATAAATTATTTTTGAAATTAAAAATAATATGCAGATATTTTTTTATGTTAAATATGTTTCTTTAAAATGGAAATAATACACAATAGGAAATTTAATTTTTGTTATGACATGTGGATCAATCATATATATGCAGTTTATTTTATGTTAGGTATGTTTCTTAAAAATAGAAATAATGAAAATAAAAAATCTAATTTTGTAAACGACACGTGGACCAATCATACATGTTAAGTATCTCTACGTGTCAAGCTCGCGTCAAATGCGCTTAACTTTATATAATAAGATTAATACCTAAGATTTATAATTATGAATTTATGTTACATCTGGGTCCAGACTCATCAGCTTTACGTACCACTTTGATTTTGAAAATATCTCTTACTCTCTCGATATTGCTCTCTCTGAAACAATCCTCAGAGGTCAACCGGTTTTTACTTCTTTGGTTTATCATGTCCCAAAGCACTTTGCTTGGATTTAAAAACGGTGGAAATGGCGAAGTCTCTGCTGCTGGGAAGTTGAAGATAAGGTCCCAAAAAATGATAATGCAGATTTGATCAAGGGGTACTCCAAAACCCTTATTGGTCGATGCATGAACGCTCAAGAACAGAATCTTCCAAAGTCGCATTATATGTTACCTCGCATATGGGGTGTAGAAGATAAGGTTGGTGTGGCGGATTTGGGTATGGGGAGGTTCCATATTGACTTTCAAGAGGAAGAAGACATTGTTCAAGTTCTTTTCATGGAACCATTCCATTTTGACTATTGGATGTTCTCGGTGGTTAGAAGGGAACCGATATTGATTTCAATTATCTCTCAGCCATCACTTTCTGGATTAAAGTGATTGGTATTTTCTTACACTACTGGGTCGATTCTATCTTTGCAAGTATTAGCAGGGAGCTTGGTTTTCTTCAAGAAGTTGATACGCATGAGGATCGCATTAGGGTTACAGTAGATGGCTTTAAGCCTCTTGTCTCTGAAACTGAGCTCGAGTTTGACGATGGGGTGGAAATTTTGCAGAAATTCCGGTATGAAGGCTTATTTGGGTTTTGCGTTGTTGTTTCAGTTTGTATCACGACACACGGGGGCTGCGGTTTACAAGAGGGCCAGGAGGCTACATAGTCGGGAAATAAACCTAATGATGATGCTCCCAAAATGCAGAGTTACAAAGCTACGGTAACCAAAGAGGAAGCAGGGGAGAGATTCCAAAAATCCTTCCAAAGCCAAATCGGAGTCTCGAGATAGACGGGAGAGAGGTGACAGTAGCAAACAACGCAGACCTTCTGGCCAGACAAATTTGGTGGCGGAGCCTCCCCATGTCTCTACCCGTAGGGAGGGGAAAGAACCAATGCGGCACAGTGAGGAAAAAAAATGCAGGACAAAGGTCGTCGACATGGAGATCATCCAGAGATCAGTCATCGGGATTCATGCAAGATGCTCGGAAACCGGCACACCTACGGATAACTCGAGGCAGAAAGGTCAGGGGAGGTATTACCAAGAGGCAATGGGGATAAACAAGAATAGGACATCTCTATCACTTCTGAAACGGTTCCAGATGAAGACACAACTAGAGGTACTCAGCGGGAGGAGCTGATGGGGATTAGTTTTCGCCCAAAATATGTCCTGCAAGCGCACAGGTCTCGCAGTAGTACTTAGGGCTCGTATCCATAGAGAAAGGGTTGCTGCGCTGCAAACTTATGGGATTAAAATCGAGCTAAGATGCAAATATGGTTTTTGAAGGTTTTGATCGATTGATTAGATAATCGTTCGATCGGTGAAAATGGTTTTTGATGAAATTTATGAATCTACTGATGCAAAATGAAAACGGTTTAAATGCAATTAATCTAAATGTTGGGAATAAGGTATTTCTCTAGAGACACAANAAAACGGTTTAAATGCAATTAATCTAAATGTTGGGAATAAGGTATTTCTCTAGAGACACAAGCCAGATTATTCAGATTTGTAAACAGCCTTCGTATTGAAGTCTTCCTAACTCA
>OVAP01004845.1:0-13885 GCA_900406295.1 Aurinia saxatilis | reverse complement strand
TTAAAAACTACCCTATTAGTAAATTATAAACTCAAAAACTACCCTATTTACCATTTTTTTCAATTTCCAAACCTGTTTCCATGCATGTCTTCTTCTTCTTCTTTATTGTTGTAGCTATGGGGCTTGTACGATGATGGCCACAAATCTGTTGTACTTGAACGAACATATAGCGATTTATCTACCACTTGAATGTCGTCCAATTCTCCGTAGGCATCATAGATTGGAGGCCCATTAATTTCTGTGTACTTTCCGTACAAATCCTTAGTGGAATTAAACGGATACTCATCCGATGAATAAACACATTTGAACAACATGATAAACGAGAAACCAAACCAGGTTTAGCTCTCATACCAACTGGCGTAGTGGAAGCTCGATAGATGCAAGGTTATTCATTTAGTGTGAGAATACCCGAATAAACAAGCCTTCTTGAACTCGTTGTGATCTCGCAAGATCTACCGAAAATAAGGAATCAAAAGAAAAAAGCTCTATTTTTTATAAATCAATCAACTCAATAATACAATATGCCTCAGGAGGCTATGTATATGCAAACCATAAAACCCTAAAATCCTAGAAAACCCTAAAATAATAATAGAAATTATCTAAATAATAATTAAACAAATAATCAAGATATCTGGAAATATTCCAAATATCACGCTGCATCACAATCTATGCGGGTTGGTGCGAAATGTTGCTGTGATGATGATGGTGTTAGATGTCCGTGGAACAAAGCCTTTCCCATTCTCGAACGATAGGTTCTCTATTATATTTCTTGATAACTAGTCCTCCCGTTTAAAGTTCTTTAATGAATTTCTTTCCATTCATCAAAGGCTGTACATCTCAAATAATTTCCAAGATCTGTGATGTTTTAAAAGAACATCTAAGTAAGTAATCACAAGTCTAACTTCTTCTGCATACTCTCAGAATGATATGAACCTCATTACCTATATTCCACATATGGTGTCCTGCATTATCAGATAAATTTCTCGTTTCTTGTTAAAGTTGACATCAAGATTCACGTTGTCATCAACATCCGCAGTAATGATGTAAAGAGGCCAACATGCCATAAATATTTGATATCTCTAAGCATAAATCCTGAAGAGTAGGACCAAAACAACACATTATAGAGATTATACACAATTGCTTAAGTATAACTTCGAGGCCTTAAGGTGGTTATGGTACAATATTATAGTAGTTATTGTGGATTACATGCAAGTACTCTTGTTTTTTCAGTAGCCAAAACTTCTGGATCATTTATGAAGATGGATTCCAAGTGGTCAAGAATATTAATAGCCTAGTCAAGTTATGCGATGTCTAGGTAGGGATTCACCAACTTATTATCCTTTCTACCAATTGACAACGAACTAGTTGATGTAGTATAGTATATGATATCATTCTCAAGGACCAGCGATGTAAATAGATCTAATTAAGCTAGGAATTAAAATAACAAATAGAAGATATGAGAGCAAGATAATGGCGATGCATGGAATGAAAACGGATCTAGACAATAATTATAAAAACGTTAGGCATCGGGAATTCACAAGTAACCAGTTTGTCATATGGCCAGACATGCTTTTCAGAAATATTTCATAACCGTCCGAACTCGATCATAAAGATCAGATTCGCCCGTTCAGGTCAAATTATACTATGGAGAGCCTGTGGTGTTCAGGTAAGACCAAGCATTAGTGAATGGAATCGATTGTTCACACATCTACAGTGACAAACACATGTGACATAAATGGTTCTAATCAGGCGTCTGTATGTACGAATATGCTCATCAAAATACATTACTAGATCTTGAGAGTATCATGATCTCTCAAATGATCCCTGATCTCTTAGTTCCCAAGCCTCTCTTCAAATTTCTCTTTCTAAGCGTCTTAAATCCGGATTCAATTTAACAAGAGGTTCTTATGGATTGCCTCGGGTTATACATCTTGAAAAAACAAATAACAGACAAACAAAAGGAAAATGATTAGTAATGGAAAACAAAAATAAAGCTCTAGTCGCAATCGAATTTACACTCTTAATGGCTTATGCAAAAACCATTAGTATCAAAAAAGGATTTTGATACTAATCCTGTGCAAGAAATCACTAACTATAAATTAAGCCATTCTCATGGTTTTAATCACTATGTTAATTAATAAATTCAGTAATCTCCCGACTGTGAAATTACTAATCTTCAAGCATTACTAACAAGTTCCTATACCACAATCCCTTTAGCATCATTTCCCAATGGCTAAAGAAAAATGCAAGATAATTTCCTCTTTCAAGCATTTCATCGAGCACCTCCCGTACACAAATCAAGCTTATGATCTAACTTATGGATCAAGCCTAAACTAGATATAAGACCACAAATTATCTAAGGAAACAAAGCTCCCAACCTTAGATCATCATTCTCTAACCATAAAACCACCCTAATCTACTAGTTCTCAAGACCCATAAAAAGACTACTCACACATGGCAAAAGAAACAATAAGCATAATGAAAACTAAATTAAGCATTGATTAAAAGGAGATTAAGAAAATGACTAAGCCAAAAATCAGTCTTAAATCTCATAAATAAAAGATATCCAAAAGTTTACAAAAGTATATTAGGTTCTCTAATGAAAAAGCTTAGTTTCCCAATTGCTAAAATGGGTATTTTAAAGCTCCAAAAACGGACTGGGTCGATCCAAGACAAACCGGGTCGGATATGGGACAAACGAGGAAAAAACAACTGAAAACGCAAAAAGTCAACAAAAATGTCATTCCGATCGGGCAGTTAGGATCGGGTTTAATCTCGATCCAGAAAGAAGGCATAAACTAGGCTTGTTTTGACAGTTTTTTAATCTCGATCCAAACTTCATTTTTCTTTTCCCTCACTTCCTTAGCTCCATTGAACCACACACTTGAGCTCCATCTCCCTTCTTATGATCCTTCCTCATTCCATTCACTCCAAAAGCCTCCAATTCCACCTAAAAGGACTTAAAAAAGTGCCAAAGCGCAATAACACAATTCCTAGACTCTAAATGGATCAAATGCAAGAATTAGACTCGAAGTGAACTAAAATATGAGATTATGCACAAAAATGAAACTTAAAATGAAGTAAACAAGAGTTAAAATATGCCTACAACACAACTTATCAGATTTACTAGACACATCATTTTCTTTTTAATTATTTCATGTTGGTGTGGTATTGTAATATTTGAGTATAGGCGATCCAAAGCATTATTTTGTTGACCACTAGTTAGAAACCATTTGTTAGCTCGAAAATCTGGTGACTGGTGATGATGTGATAAATCATTTTCTTCTTAATCATTTCATGTTGATGTGATATTGTAATATTTTAGTATAGGCCATCCAAAGCGTTATTTTGTTGACCACTGGTTGGAAATCATTTGTTAGCTAAAAAAATCTGGTGACTGGTGATGCCATTATATTCCTGAGGTATGTCATTCAACACTTTTATATTCCTTTTTCTTATAGTAAATGTTCGAAAAGTAAATTGTCTCGCATGGATGTGAATGGAAATCTTTGAGTTGGTTTTAGGAGGAAAGAACAGACGAATTTGTCATTCTCTGTGATCTCAGTTGAGAGCATGAATATTGGCGTACTTGTTGTAGCTGCTCAAGCCCTCACTAATAGATCAAGTTTGTATGTATTCTACAAGCCAAGGTTTAAAATAGTTAAATATTCATACATGATTTATCCTTTCTAAATCTTTATCTTGTGCATATGTTTAGACGATAATATTTTTGTTGTTTTTCTATGAACCAGAACAATGAAGCCAAGCGTTGTCGTGAGTGTGGACAAGTATCTTGGAGCTAAGAATTGGAAGATTGATGTTGGCATGCGTTTTACAATGCCATTCGAGGGCAAGGATGGTCTCGAGAAAAGGTCATCTCTTTCCCCAACACTATATTGTTTTAATTTTTATTTCACAAGAGCGGATGACATGTATCAAATTTTTGAATTGTATGTTCCGACATAACATGTTTAGTGGTACTGTAATCGGCGTCGGGAAAAATGAATTTCAGATTTGGCATAACTCGGAATGGAAATCACTGAAGGTAAGTGTATTCCTACTATAAAATTTTATTTAATTTAGTCTAATGGAATCATCTAAATGTGACAAATTCTTCAGGTTCAATGGGATGAACCTTTTGCCATTACACCAGATCGAGTATCCCCGTGGGACATCCGAACTCTAGTGGCAAATAATAATAAACGACCAAGACCTCATGCATTTTCGTTCCCAACAACTTTTGGAGAATCAAGTAGCTCAACCATTTTGTCGTAATTTGTTTCAACTGAAAAGAAGCAGATTAGTCATAGAAAAGGCATCAGACTTTTTTGGGTTGAACTACTTGAAAAGAATGTTGGTGACGAATGTTTTCCTCCTGCTTATGTGCAAGGAGCTGCTGTTGTAGATGACCATGTTGTTCCCATTAATGAGATTGAAAAGATTGCGCGCTTGCAAGATTAGTTTGGGTTAAAACTAAACCCCGTCATGTAAATATAAAAATTTATAAACATGCATAATTTTCGTTTTAATTAGGATATTGTTGTTTTTCATAATCCTTCTTTAAATTAAGATTTATTATATATTTTTCTAAATTTCATAATCCTTATTTATATATAAATAAAAATTCATATATTATTATCATTTTCAATTTAAGATATTTAAACTTTATACTCAATTGTCTTAATCTTTAACTTTTTGAAAAAAATATTTGTGTTTTTTTTTGTAAACGCTTGATAAAAATGTGTAAGTATGAATATTTATAAACATGACCAAATTTAATTAGAATATTTTTGTTTACTTTTTTTGTTTTTGCTTTTTTTCTTTTAAATTTTGTTAATGTTATTTTTGTGTTTTAAAAAATACTAGAAATAGTTATGTGTTTTCTGACCTATCATATATATAAGAATGTGTCGAGTTCATGTTATGTGTGTTTAGTTCTATATCAACTTAAAAAATAGTTTGGTTATGAAATAAATCAATTTCCGCAATTCTGTCACACAATTTCGAGTCTGAGATATACAAGCTTGAGAGAGGGGCACAAGACAAGCTCATCAACGACTTTGCATGCGCATCTTGGGATTTCACAAGCGAGAAGAATGAAATGGCCACAGATATGGAATCTTATATCTGATGATTTTGGATGAAAACTACATTCGGGGATAGGAAAATAGTTACTTCTTGTGATCGTTAGATGGTGACTATTGTACAATAGCCACCATCCAACGATCATGCCTAAAGCTGAACAACTTCTCGCTACAAGGTTCAAATACATGAATCGTCCATTTATCTGGATTATATTGGTAAGAATCAAAACGGAATCCTCTCTTTTAATCAGAAGGGAAATGATGGAGATGGGTCCTGCACAAACCCATTTTCGGCCCGAAGGACAAACAGGCCCACCTGGAGGCCCAATATGCCGAGCAAATTTGGCATGCTCAAAGCCCAACACAGGCTCGGCCCGACTTTCTAAACCTAACCATGATTTACCTCTTAATCATAGTCAAAGGTTTAAAATCGGTCTGTAATTGTTAGTTTAGGGGGATCTTTTTTTGGAATTTGTGAACACTCAAGAGCTCCGAGCTCCACTTTGTATTTCAAGTTCCGACTTAATACAAAACTTTCTCCGATCTCATTATTCCAAGCTCGATTACTAAAACATTGGTTACCTGAATTGCCGAACTCTATTCATTAAAACCAAGATCTCAGCCCATCTCATACCCCGAATTGCTCTATCCAACTTACATACTTACCCAACCTACTCAAATACCACTAGAAAAGAATATGCAAAGTAAAAAATTACATAACCAGCAACAAACCAAAACATAAATCGGAATCGTACCGGTTTTTAGCTAATATGGAAACCCGGTTGGATCAGCCACGTCATGATGATGATGGGCAGCAGAGGAAAGTTTCCCAAAGAACCGCCCATATCGAAATTAAGTAAAAAACACGTGTGATTTTTTTAGTTATTGCGCTAATATTAGGGGGTGTATTGGATCATGAGTTTGAAATGGTTTGATGGTTAATGAGGTTTTGGAGAGTTTTGATGATTTTGAGAAGTTTTAATGAAATCACCTCAAATTCCACTTAAAACCATGTGATTTGAGTATTTCCATTTTTAACTAAGAAACTCATCCAAAACACTCTAAAATCACTTGAAACCAAATGATTAAAATATTTTCAATAACATCGAATTTGATGGTATGACTATTTGTTAAAATACCTAGTCCAATAACATTAATTTTTTTAAAAAATTTTAAAACACATATTCCAATAACATTGAATTTGTCAAATTACATCAACTCACTCTAAATATATGATCTAATATACCCTTTAGTATAATATCCCACATCGGTTAATTAATAAGAGAAAGAGGAGTATATATACAGTTAAGGAATATGTAGATGGCAAGAGCTCATAGGGACATGGTGGCTTGAGCGAAAGGGTTTGCTTAACCCAGCCGTAGCCACAGCCCAGTCCATAATCCTTCGTGGCAAAAGGGGTTTAGGGCTATCAGTGCTTGTCTCTCCCGATAAGCCGTCTCGGTCTGTCCTTCTGGGCATTTCGTGTGGGCATGTTTACCCATGAGCGCCAACTTTTTTGCAAATACCTAATCAGATTGATCTTCATCTTTCTTCGAACTGTTTCTTGGGATTTGAAGATTCCCATAGATCTAATGGCTGAAGTCGTGACAATGTGGCACCGATAGGTGGCAGTTTGGTTTTGTCATATTAACACGTGGGTTACAATAGCTTCATGCAATAGATATGTTATTTGTATTCGTTTCTTTGTTTATATCCTCTAGGCTATAGGCATTTGTTGAAATTTTATTATTCTTAAAATTTAAAATCTTAATCCATCTGAACTTTGTTGTCATATCCTCTTTCTCTATATATCTCAAATGGAGACCAAGAGAGAGGCAACAGAGTTCGGGAAGAATCAGAAACGGTACCAAGACCTAATCGCCAAGTTTCCTCATGCCAAAGGCTGGAGACCCAAAACTCCACTGATCCAGTACGGTGGTCACTGGATAATACAGATTCTCCTTGAAGGTTGCCTTTACGCGCAAGAGTATTTCCAAGCGCGACCCTGTGACTTTTTTGTTTGTAGCTACCCAAAGTCAGGCACCACCTGGCTCAAAGCCCTAACCTTCGCCATCGCCAATCGTTCACGCTTCGACCATTCCTCGAACCCTCTCCTAAAACGTAACCCCCACGAGCTTGTTCCTTTCATCGAGATCGAATTCGCTTACATCCCTCAAGTTGATGGTCTCAAGGACAAAGGAAACACTCTGTTTTCGACACATCTCCCACACGGCCTATTACCCGAGTCGATCTTGAAATCGTGTTGTAAGATGGTTTACATCTGGAGAGACCCAAAGAACACTTTCATCTCTATGTGGACTTTCTTCCAAAAGCAGAACGCAGAATTTGGCCCTCTCAATAGTCTTGAGGAGTCTTTTGATATGTTCTGCCGAGGTTTTTCTGGGTATGGTCCTTATGTAACACCCGGCCTCTCTGAACACGGTAGAGACCAGGCGTTAAGAACAATTCCTAAACACAAAGTCTAGTTCAAGTTCACAACAGTTGTCATCGAAGCCTTGAGACTCTATTGAAAAAACAAACACCAGCTTTTACACATTGAACGCAAGTCTCCAATACCTGAAACAAGGGGAAGAGGAGGGGTGAGCAACACAAGGTTACTCAGTGAGGGCGAGCAGAGCTCACCAAATCCACTAGCACAACAGTTACAAGTTTACCAGTTAACACACAGAGAAGACTCACAAACAATAATCAGTCAGATGTCAAAATATCAGTTTCAGAGAACCTATCAGACTCCGAATCCCCAATCCGGATCAACCTAGCAGTCTCGGGAGTTCCATTATCCCAATCAATTTTTACAGTCCCCAGGGTACGGATCTGGGTCAAACTACAGTCTCGGGATCCGACCCCCGATCAAATCTACAGCCCCTGGATACCAGATCCAAGTCAACAGCACAATTAACAGTTCAGACAATAGTTCAGTACAGTATCTATTAGTTTAACAGTTTGCAAACAAGATAGCCAAGCATCACACAAAACAAACATTAACACAAACACACAAAAGCCTTGCTAGGTCTTAACTCGCAGCATAAGCAACACATTGAACTAGGAATGAGACAGAACGGGTCCTCACCTGAAAAACTGGTTCGGACAGAAATGACAGTCTGAGACAGAATGCCCATAACTCTCTATATAGACCTCGGATAGACATGAATCTTGTTATGGAAAGAGGACGTCTGGACCTTCAATTTGATAGGTTATGCTCCGTCTGATTCCTTATAGAACTCCAGATATGACTCTTACAAGTTGGCTATTCGGACTGAAAGTGGTTGTTGCGGACAGACTGGACCTCCTGGAGAAGAATGGTCATAACTCTCTGGATATAACTCCGATTGAGGAGATCTCAGGCTTCATATAAAGCTGAGACATAGATCTTCACAATCATGGGTAGTTCGTCACACAGTTCCATGTGGTTCTCCTTGTAGAAGCCTTGAAAGTGACGGTACAAGAAAGGAGAAAAAAAGGGAGGAAGGAGGCTTGTGGAGGGGGAGAGATCTGAGGAGATCTTTGCTGGAGGAGAGGAATCTTGAGCAGTCAGAGAGAGAAGAAGAGAATGAAGACTGCAGAGAGCGTAAAAGAAAACTAGGGCTCCTCTCTTTCCTTCTCATTTAAAACAATTGTGCTGATTTTGCAACAAAGGACTAGAGTCTTTAAGTTTTACACTTTGACCCCAATAGAACTTGAATAACAAAAATTGTCCCGGTTTAAGAGAACCGGGGTGTTACACCTTATCTAGATCATGTCTTGTCGTATTGGAAAGCTTACCAAGAGAATCCAGAGCAGATTCTGATCCTCAAGTACGAGACGATGAGAGCTGATCCTTTGCCGTACGTGAAGAGCTTGGCTGAGTTCATGGGTTATGGATTTACAGCTGAGGAAGAGAAGAACGGGGTTGTTGAAAAAATAGTGAATCTTTGCAGTTTCGAGACTTTGAAGAATCTTGAACCCAACAAAGGGGAGAAAGGCAGAGAGGACCTTCCTTGTAACATAAATATGTATGCAAATAGCGCGTATTTCAGGACGGGGAAGGTTGGAGATTGGCAGAACTATCTGACTCCGGAAATGGCGTCTCGAATCGATGGATTGATGGAAGAGAAATTCAAGGGCACCAGTTTGCTTCAACATGGTTAATGGTACCATTTGCGTTCGGGGCATTGAGTGATCTTTTATATGCTTAGACCACAGCAGAAGCTTTTTCCCTTTTCTTAGTTTGATCTGTTTACTAAGTATATATATCACTGGAGAAATAGATCTTGTTTATGTTGTATTAAATTGGAGACGAGTTTGTATAGTTTTTGAATGCTTTTGCCGTATCATTTTCCTTTTTTTTTGTTGTTGTTGACACCTTTGTTCTTATACCTAGAAGGTTTCCAGTGAGCGTTCTTGATTATATTTTAATATTTTAAAACGTTTTAAGCTAAACCTAGTTTAGGCTAAGACTATTGGTTAAGTGAATGACTACATTGCTTTCATTATGAGAACTGTAACGTCCCGACCTCCCTAGTTCACACCATATGAAAAATCTAACATGAGATCAAATAAATGGAGATCATCGCTTTGCTACCAAGTTTCGCAATTCTAACACCAACAACACCACTATAAAAAGCAGTTTAACTGTCACTGTATGTTTAGTTGGAAAATAGTAGAAAAAGGGAAATATATAACGGTTTTGCGACCATGCAAAATAGCCGCATTTGAATGGTGGGTAAAATTTTTGGCCGCAATCAAAAACAGAAAATTTTGGAACTTAAGTTTAAATTTAGGCTGTAACTGGTGGTAAATGAAAGGAATAAATAGAATGAGAGAGTAATAATTTAGTGGAATAAAAATTAGCAGAATAATGGTACCTAGAATAGTAAAAGAAATAAAAATAATAATTGCAGACGAATAAAATTACTCTCTTAAAAAGAGGAGGATCTTAACGTAATCACCCATTTTTTCTCTAATCATGTAGATCCCATTATTACTCTTAGAATTTTTTTTACTTGCAAATGGTATTATTTTAGTAGAATAGAGAGTAATCGATTTTATTCCTCTAGAATGACAACCAGCTGCCGCCTTAAATATAATACAATATTATTAATATTGGTTTTACTAATTCGTTAATGAAGTGCATTAACATATACGTTGTTATTCTTTATTGCTTGTGCAACAAATTTCCTTACATATTTCTCGCGTTTTTTATCGTTACGAAATTATTTTTTGTGGGATTGCGCCAATGTTAATAAAAAATCATTTGAACTATTTCTAATAGAAATTAAAGATTTTTTTCAAAAATAGATATTAAATATATTATGTTTTTTCTACTTATATGAATTTTTTTGTATGAGTTTGGTTGAAAATTAAATTTCTGATCCAATTAAAAAATTTATTAAATATATTAGATCATAAAATTTTGGGGGCACCTAAATTAAAGGTTTAGATATAATAAAATATCATTCAGATTTGTACTAGTGATGAAGATTTTAGTTAATCATTACGGAGAAGAAGTAAAATTATTGGCTGATATGTCTATTTTTCCATTTATGGATTTATTCTAGCACCATTTGTACAACATGCAAATAACTTTTGTTGAAGAGCTGCAAATGTCACTATATGTGGCATTTGAGGATGAAATTATGGCATAGTAAACACTTGGGTCAAAAATTGCTTCGTGACAAAACCCAAACCTGTCTCTGCCCGGACATAAATCATCACTCATCTCTCACAGAACACAACACGAGTCCTCACATCCCCTTTCTGTATTTCCGATGGAACCAGAAACCATACTGAACCATAAAGAGACAGAGTCAGAGTCAACAGAGTTCGAGAAGAATCAGAAACGTTACCAGGACACAATCGACACATTTCCTCGGGTGAAAGGTTGGAGACCGAAAACGCCACTAATAGAGTACGGTGGTTATTGGATGGCACAGCCTGTCCTTGATGGTTGCCTTTACGCACAAGAATTCTTCCGAGCGCGATCCAGTGACTTCCTTATTTGTAGCTACCCAAAGTCAGGTACCACTTGGCTCAAAGCTCTGGCTGTCACCATCACCAATAGATCCCGCTTTGACGATTCCTCCAACCCTCTCCTAAAACGTAACCCTCACGAGCTTGTTCCTTTCCTTGAGATCGAATTTCCTTTATTCCCTCAAGCTGATGTTCTCAAGGACAAAGAGAACACTCTATTTTCGACCCATCTCGCGTACGAGTTATTACCCGAGTCGATCATGAAATCGGGTTGTAAGATGGTTTACATCTGGAGAGACCCAAAGGACACTTTCATCTCCCTGTGGACCTTCTTACAAAAGGAAAGGTCAGAAGGTGGCCCTCTCAGTAGTCTCGAGGAGTCTTTTGATATGTTCTGTCGAGGTTTTTCTTGGTACGGTCCGTATCTAGATCATGTCTTATCGTACTGGAAAGCTTACCAAGAGAATCCAGATCAGATCTTGTTCCTCAAGTACGAGACGATGAGGGCTGATCCTTTGCCGTATGTGAAGACATTGGCTGAGTTTATGGGTTATGGATTCACAGCTGAGGAAGAAAACAAAGGTTTTGTTGAGAAAGTTGTGAAGCTTTGCAGTTTCGAGTCGTTGAAGAATCTTGAACCCAACAAAGGGGAGAAATACAGAGCGGACGTTCCTAAACTTTTTCCTAATAACGCGTTTTTCAGGAAGGGAAAGGTTGGAGATTGGCAAAACTATCTAAGTTCAGATATGGCAGCTAGGATCGATGGACTGATGGAAGACAAATTCAAGGGCACCAGTTTGCTTCAACATGGTTAATGGTATCAAGCAGACGTCTTTTTTTACTTTTAGTTCGATTTTATAGATTTAGCATTAAGCTGGGTTAGTACTATATTTTTTGACATGTGTCAAACGTAGGATTAAAGTATAAATAAATAAAAGTAATAAAATTTCTTCATCAGTAAAACCTACTCCTCCGTTTCATAATAAGTGTCGTTTTATATTGAGAATATATTCGACATTCTTCGGAAATTGTTTGTACGTTACAATTGTAATTAAGTTTGTTGGTAGAGTTAGGATTTCCCGAGATTGTTTCACGTTGTTAGAATCAGATTTGACTGAGCTTGATCTCACATTTGTATAAATGTAAAAGCATCGATGAAATCAAATACACAGAAATCATCCATTCTTCCTCTGATTTCTTCATGGTATCAGAGCCTGAAAACTGAAGCTCGAAATCTTTTCTCTTTTTCAGAAACTGATCGATCATGGCGGACGTCCATGACATGACTGAAACGACCACAAACCAGAAATCGAACCCGATTCCAGAAGTAAGACAGACCATCTCATCTTACGATCTTACGGCCGCAGATAATCCCGGTGCTGTAATTTCGCATCCTCTGCCCAAGGGAACAAACTATGATGAATGGGCGTGTGGTATGAAGACTGCTCTCTCTTCAAGGAAAATTTTTGGCTTCCTCGATGGCACGATCGCACGACCTGCAGAAGGATCACCTGACTTAGAGGATTGGGTGACAATTCAAACCTTGCTTGTGTCATGGATCAGAATGACCATTGATCCGACTTTGCGATCCAATATCTCGCATAGAGAAGTTTCTAAAGACCTATGGGACTATCTGAAGAAGCGCCTCTCTGTTACTAATGGTCCACGGATTCAACAACTCAAACCAGAGCTTGCCTGTTGCAAACAGAGAGGCTTGACAATTGAAGCTTATTACGGGAAACTAAACCGTATTTGGGATGACATGGCTAACTACAGATCTTTGCGTGTCTGTAAATGTGGGAAATGTGAGTGCAATTTGACCGCACCTCAGAAACAAGACCGCGAGGAAGATAGAGCCCATGAGTTCTTGTTTGGTCTTGATGACAATTTTAGGACAGTGAGATCAAGTCTGGTTTCACGAATACCAATCCAGCCATTGGAAGAAGTATACAATGTGGTGCGACAAGAAGAGGACCTGAAACCCACCTCGCGGAACAGTGAAGAGCACCCAGAAGCTACAGCTTTTGTTGTCCAAAAAAGGCCTCATGTCAGTGGGGCTAGAAGTGGTGAGTTTGATAAAGGAGCTGTCTGTAAGCATTGTCATCGCACAGAACATGCTTTAGATAGCTGTTTTGCAGTGATTGGATATCCTGAGTGGTGGGGAGACAGACCTAGAAGCAGGACTATGCAGGCAAAGCGTGAAGACTTAAGAGGTTTTGCATCTGGTTCTTCAAGTCAAAATAAAGGAACACCAACATATGCGAACATGGTTCACGTGTCGAGCATTCAAAATGCAGATCATGCTAACTATATGTTCACAGATCGTGATAGAGATGGAGTCATTGGTTTGAGTGATAACCAATGGAAGTCGGTTCTCAATCTCCTGAATGCGAAAAAGGACAATTCTTCCACCGAAAAAGCTACTGGTAAGATCTCTGTTCCCTTTTGGATTATGGACACTGGAGCTTCACACCATTTGACATGAAATTTGAGTAGTCTTTCCAATATAAGAGATATTGCTCCTGTGTTGATCATATTAGATGATGGTAGAGAAAGAATATCAGTGAGAGAAGGAATGGTCGTACTTGGGAATAGACTGGTTTTGAAATCTGTTTTGTATGTTGAAGATTGTTCTGATTTGATCTCCATGACTCAGTTGATGGATGAGAATCGATGTATTATGCAGTTGGTTGACCACTTCCTAGTCGTACAGGACCNTACAGGACCGTACTTCGAGGATGGTGATTGGAGCGGGTAAGCGTGTCGGAGGAACGTTTCACTTTCGCAGTTTGGAAACCGAGACTGTGGCTGCTGTCACAACTAAGGAGGTG
>OVAP01004843.1:356-13888 GCA_900406295.1 Aurinia saxatilis | reverse complement strand
TAGCGAAAGGCTTTGAAAGCTAGACGTAGACCACAATTTAGCTCTTTCAACATAGATACAAAACCAACAGGATCATGAAACAAGCTATCACGCTCTGAAATATCTCAAAAGCTTTAATGGCAAATACAACAAGTTCAAGTCTACAATAATGGATAAAGCCATCCAGGCACAAAAAAGAATGAGTTTTCATACTCAACTGAGTTAGTTCCCGAAGCTAAAGTCTCAAAACATAAACGAGGAAGCTCCAACGACTCAATCCTCCTCCGGTGCATCATCAGCGGCCGGGACATCAACACACAGCTTCGCACTCTCTAGACCACATAATGCAGACATATCCCCAATAAGCCATCCATGAAGCTGTCATACTCAACATCAGCACCAGCGTAGGTCGAACGAGTCTTGAGCATGTCACTCTCCAACTCGACAAGAGCGGGCGGAGTCTCTCCCTGCAAGGACTTGATTATCTGGTACGAGTTCTCCATCTACATCAAAGGATCGAAAACGATTAACATTTCACAAAAGCTCAAAGAATTCGGAGGATCAGGCAAAAAAAGAAACCTGGCATAGCTGGCTCATCCATTTGGAGAGCTCTCCTCTGAGTTAAAGCACCTTGGCACGAGCCTTCTTCGCGAGAAGGAAATACCGATCAGCTACATCCTTCAACCTCAATGAGACCAATTCTTCCGACACTCCTCTCCTCAACCCGAGCCTTGGTCTCCCAATTTTGTGCTTTATTCTCCAAGTGCGTGTTCTTGTCAGTTAGCGAAGACGTGTTCTTACCATGGGATGCTCGCACTCGCCTTAGCTCCGCATTTTCCCCGGCCAGCTCAATAAGATCAACTTCATAGCCGAGCATCACATGGTTCATATGAGCCACAAACTACAAAAAAAGGAATCGGCATTAGAACACAATTGCAGAATTTTTGAAAGATGAGCACGTAACTACTTACGTTTGAGCCAGCATTTGATGTGGCTGAATATCTGTCAAGATGCCGAAAGGATTCCATGGGAGGAAACACATCTCCTTCCAAGACCATGCAAGAATAGCACCACGCTACCTCATCAGCACATGGAAGGGCTATGTCCTCTGTGACATCCGAAGCGGCAACATTCTTCTTTGGCCTCTTGCGAGAAGCAGCCTTCGGGGTTCCTGGTTCCTTAACCGATTTTGCGACAGCTTTCACTTTACTTGATTTCGAGGCATCCCTTTCAACACTTTTACCCTTGTCTACCTTTGGAGCAACGACATTATTGAGTCTTAGGAGTACACCTCCAGAAGGTAAACAGCATACACCACCTAGCCAAGGAATACCCTTCAAACGTGAAAAAGATCCTTCGCATCCAACAACCAGAGAAAAAAACTTAGCCACTGAGCTGTTAGCACCCTTCTCTTATTTAAATCTCTTCATAACCATCATCCTTGGTCTCTCCATCTCCATAATCACTTCCGTACGTCTTGCGACACGAAGAAGAACCTCACAGCCTGCATATATGTAAGACAACAAAGAGTTAGCAAGCATGCAAGAGCGATGGCTAAGGACAAACAATCAGCACTACTTCCAACTACCATCGGAACTAAAAGGTTCAGAGGAAGAATCATCACTATACGGAACAAAGTATCTACTACCATCGGGGCTGCACCTTACGAAACCGTTCGTCGGATCATCATCAATTCCCATTACACGACTCATGGAAAGGCCGAGGCCGTATGAAGGGCGACCCATGGTATGGTCACGGTTTGCAGAAACGACACTTCTGCACGAGGAGCGACCCGTAGTGTAGTCACGGGTCGCGGAATGCTCATGGACGTATGAAACGCGACCCCCAACACTCCCACGGGTCACGGAAGCAGCAACAGCGCATGAACCGCGACCCCCGTTCACGGGTCATGGGAAGGTCGATGGCGCGCGAAGTGCGACTCGAGGGCTCACGGTTCGCGGAAGCGACCAGCACATCCGAGGTGTGACCCGTGATGCATTCACATGTCGCAGAACCGACAAGAGAGGAGGAGGCACGACCCGCGACTGCTCCTCCTTCCCTCCATCTTCGATTTTTGAAAACTTAGTTTCCCTTCTTCATCGCAAGCCAATGTCCGAGTGAATGAGAGTTAGTGGAAAAAGACGGGGAAGAAGATAAGGAAGGGTGAATAGAGATTTCTGATTTTTATAACGATAAATCACAAAACTCCTGAGCTCTTAAAGATCTAGCAGTAAAAACATCTAAGTTTTTAGTAAACTATCCAAAGCTATGATTCTATACCAAGTTTCTACCAAGAACAAGGTTCAAAACCTAAATCAATCAAGTCACATCAACGAAGAACAAGAGAGAGAACAGAGAGTTACCTGCAAACCTCTGAGAACTTGAGAATTCCTGAAAAACTTCAACAATGCACCTTGTGAGCAAGGATGAGGGAGCACCCTTACTTATACACAATTCCGGAGGGAAACTCCAATAGTTGTCCTGAACAATGTGCCAAGGAAACTGAACGATTCTTGTTTTTGAAAAAGAAAACGTTACGGCAGCTTTCGGGATCATAACCCACAGGATGATATTCTTATCTCAGCTAAACTACAATTGATGCCTCCTACGGCTTACAACTAAAGATCATGCATCAATCTTAAAACTACTAATGAAACTCTCCATAGCCAAACGAGCTATGAAGAGTTGGGGGGTTAATTGTGGGGGTCGGATTCCGCCCTCGCAGATTGATAGCATGAAATGGTTAATTGTTCTCTGTAAAACACAAGAATCGACTACGACTTGGTATCAATCCAAATGCTAAGGAATTACAAGTATATCACATAACCAACATCCTTTGCAATAAATACCGGAAGACTTAAGCCTTTCGATAACTTGATCATTCAAATATGAAACCGGGCAAACAAGGCTTCCAATTCATACGAAACTATCTTCGGAGAGTGGGATTGAGTTTTTAAGGAGGTATTCCTCAACAAAGGAATTTATTAGAACAGTCTGCGATCCATAGGTTCATCATGAGTCGCGACTGACCGCGTCCGAACATGAACCGCGACCCGTGCACGAGCCACAGGTCGCGCTTCATATCGTCTGAGCACGGCGCGACCCGTGGACAAGTCACGGGTAGCGTTTCGACCATAGGGAACGCTCCGCGACCTGTGGATAAACCACGGGTCGCGACTCGTTCGAACGAACCTTTCCACGACCCGCAAACGTACATGGATCGCGGTTCGTCAAGTTCCATGATCCATGGAACTCTCACGGGTTGCGATTCATCTCGACAGGTCAGTTCCATGACCCGTGAATGACCACGGTTCACGGCTCATCATGTCCCAAGAGTTCCCCGACCCGTGGAACGTTCACGGATCGCGGTTTATCTCTTCGAGTCCGTTCCGCGACCCGCGAACGTCCACGAGTTGTGGTTCATCGCGTCCGAAGAAAACCATAACCCGTGGAACGTTCACGGGTCGCGGTTCATCTCACCAAGTCTCTTCCGCGATCGTGAACCTCTACGGGTCATGGTTCATTGTGTCCGAAAAGTTTCGCGACCTCTGGAACACACACGGGTCGCCTAATACACTCTTGATGTCATCCACGACCATGACAAGTCAAAATGACTTAGGATGCATATCATCTCCTTTTCGTTGATCCTAGCAAAGCAAATAACTAAGTTCCCTCGAGAACTAAAGATCCACGATGAATATTTCATCATACGATAGACAAAGATCAACATGGTTGTAACGATAGACAAAGATCATCTCCCAAGTGGTTTCCTTGCTAAGGTTCTTAACGAGGTAACCATCTGAACACTTACGACTTACGAGTCTAACAACACTCTTGACTAGCTAAAACGGCCTGAAACTTCCGTACGAGCCGACCACCGCATTTTGAACCGAGCAAAACCCGCCGTAAATCGACATACTAGAATATTCGAGTATATTCTTGCGAAAATGGAAGTTTTCCTTTGTCTCTTGAAAAATATCGGAGAAATGGAAGTTATCTCAAGAAGTATCGGAGAAATGGAAGATGTATCGAAGATATCAGAGAAATGGAAGCGTATCGGAGAAAAGGAAATTGCTCGAGATTCTGTCAACAATGAACAGGAAGGAAGCCCGAATGGAAAGAGGAAAAGCCCTTGGTCGAATGACGGTTTAGCTAAGAGTATAAATAGTCTGCTAGTTCTAGCTCATAATGTATCTTTCAACTTTTCAGAGCTCTTGCACCCCTAAATTTGTGGCTGCAAGAGACCGTAATATACTATCAATAAAAGTCTAGCTTACAACCTTTGTTTTTCTTTCAGTTCATAGTTCCTTTGCTTTCGTGTTCATAAGTGGTTCACACATAAAGATATTCGATGATCCTGTAAAAGTTTCGTTTAGACAAGTTTGTGGTTGTGTGAATTTCGGTACACACAAGTGGCTTGAACGTGCATTCCGCGAGCTGCCATTATCGACTGGGTCGTTGGTTGAGTACCATCGTCAAATATGCGAGCCGGCATGATGACTACACGAAGCTCGCGAGCCGTGAGGATCAGTCGGGTCGCGGGAAAGTTCTTCACCTCCTTCCCGCGAGCTGCAAGGGTGTTTTGGGTTTTGCGGATTTGTTTTGTATGGTGAAGATGCGACCCAAGGTCCTTTCGTGATCCAAGATGCGAGCCTTAATGCTTCTTTCTTTGTTTATGATTCGACCGACGAGAGTTCGGATGATCCTAGTGAAGGAGGTAAGTCTTCTTCCAGAAATCATGTCTTAGAGTTTAGTGATTATCGTGATCAAAACTCTATTTCAGACAGCGAAAGGATTGATAGTAAGGGTGATCCTTGTAGTGATGAGGATGGTAGTAGTCTTTGAAATGATAGTGGTGATGAGGATCGTTGCGATGGTGTCGATGACCATGCAATTCGTGATGATCCTTGTCTCGGTTGAAAAGAATGGTTAAAGCTTCGATGATCCAAATGTTTTGTGGGTCGCGGGACACATTTCCGAAGGTGATGTGCGACTCACAAGTCATTGTAGGAGTCGTGAAACATGTCGCGAAGTGGGATGAGCGACCCAAAGGTTTCGTGGATTGCGGGACATGTTTCCGATGGTGATATGCGACTTATAAGTCATTCTAGGAGTCGTGAAACATGCCACGAAGTCGGATGAGCGACCCAAAGGTTTTCTGGGCCGCGGGACATGTTTTCGAAGGTGATATGCGGCTCATAAGTCATCGTATGAGCCGTGAAACATGCCGTGAAGTCGTATGAGCGACCCCAAGGTTTTGTGAGTCGCAGGACATGTTTTCGAATGTGTAATGCGACTCATAAGTCATCGTATGAGTCGCGAAATATGTCGTGAAGTTGCATGAGCGACCCAAAGGTTTCGTGGGTCGCAGGACATGTTTCCGAAGGTGATATGCGACTCATAAGTCATTGTATGAGCCGTGAAACATGCCGTGAAGTCGGATGAGCGACCCAAAGGTTTCGTGGGTCGCTGGACATGTGTCCGAAGGTGATATGCGACTCATAAGTCATCGCATGAGTCGCAAAACAAGTCGTGAAGTTGGATGAGCGACCCAAAGGTTTTGTGGGTCGTGGGACATGTTTCCGAAGGTGATATGCGACTCACAAGCCATCGTATGAGCCGTGAAACATGTCGTGAAGTTGGATGAGAGACCCAAAGGTTTTGTGGGCGAGGATATGCCGTTGTAGACAACTGTCCGTTGATTTATGTTTTTGTTTGTCTTGTTGACTTGGCATAAGATTGCCTGTTTGATACTTGATTTTTCCGTGTTTGACAACTCATGCTTTTTTGTGCCTGGACGGCATTATCCACTTATCGTAGACTTTTCCGTGTCTTGTTGACTTGGCATAGGATTGCATAGGATGATTTTTCGGATGAATTTGATGTGCTTGCGAGTGTGATAACTCTGCTTATTATTTTCAGATAATGTTTTGAGCGACCCAAAGGTTTCGTGGGTCGCGGGACATGTTTTCGAAGGTGATATGTGACCCATAAGTCATCGTATGAGTCGCAAAACAAGTCGTGAAGTTGGATGAGCGACCCAAAGGTTTTGTGGGTCGCGGGACATGTTTCCGAAGGTGATATGCGACTCACAAGCCATCGTATGAGTCGTGCAACATGTCGTGAAGTTGGATGAGCGAACCAAAGGTTTTGTGGGCGAGGATATGTCGTTGTAGACATCTGTCCGTTGATTTATGTTTTTGTTTGTCTTGTTGACTTGGCATATGATTGCCTGTTTGATACTTGATTTTTCCGTGTTTGATAACTCATGCTTTTTTGTGCCTGGACGGCTTTATCCACTTATCGTAGACTTTTCCATGTCTTGTTAACTTGGCATAGGATTGCATATGATGATTTTTCATATGAATTTGATGTGCTTGCGAGTGTTAAAACTCTGCTTATGATTTTCAGATAATGTTTTGAGTTTGCTTGATGACTCATTGGTCATGTTGACGAACGTTTAAGAGGAAAGTTCACGATGTGCGTTGTAGCAGTGCTCGCGTGGTTGTGTTTATCCGCTTGGCAAATTTTTGTTTATAAGACCAAAATGTTAGTTGGGTTTTGACGACATAGTCTTCGATTTGCGACTTATGTTAATTTCAACGATTCGTTGATCATTCGATAGCGAATCAGTATGATAAATGATAAATGAGAGTGAGAAAAGTTAGCGATTTAGGTGCTTGAGCAATGCTTGCATGGTTATGCTAGCTGCTTGGTGATTTTTTGCTCTCTAAGACTGATGCATTGACCGGGTTTCGGTGGGTCACTTGATCAGAGCGATCTTGCTTTTTGCTAAAAGAAAATGCATAAACTGAATATCCCTCCTCGCAACGTTGCGTCGAAGATGTGCCCCTGGGATGTCGTGACCAATGTGTTAACTGGGTTTCGATTGGCAAAGCGGTAAGACAACTGACCAAAGAGAGAGAGCGCGAAGTTAGCGATTATGTGCTTGAGCAATGCTTGCATGGTTATACTAGCCGCTTGGTGATTTCTGCTCCCTAAGACCATTTCATTGATTGGGTTTCGATGGGTCACTCGATCGGAGCGATCTTTCTTTTTGTGGAAAGAAAATGCATAAACCAAATATCCCTCCTCACGATGTTGCGTCGAATATGTGCCCGTGGGATGTCGCGACCAGTGTTAAGTTAAATTGGGTTTTAAGATGAATTTGTTCCTTCCGAACCCTTGCTCTGTCCTCTAGCAAGAATCCTTCTGATAAACAAATCGTCGCGCGCGTTACCATAAGAGGTGATGACGTACCCGGGTGTTTACATTATTGTGGCCAGCAACAATGGTTACATTTTGAGATGCTCATAGTGAGCTGTGATAAGATCATTAGCTCTCATGCTAAGTCTTCGATGATAGTTTGCCTTTTAAGAGCTCCCGTATGGGATTATCATCGAAGTAGCGTAGATCACGATCTTATCTCAACGTTAACCTCTTCCCCGTCGAGAAGATGTTGAAGTTAAAATTGAGATCATGACCATATCAGCACATCAGAGATATGTGCGTGTTGTTGTGGAAGTTGGATTCGTCAACTTACGATGAAATATAAGTTACGGAGATCCTAATGCATTTGTGACGTGAGACCCAAGTATGTTCGAGCGTCGCGAGATGAGTGTTTGTGGCTGCTCCGTTCGATCGACAAGATTCTTGCGAGTCGTATATCTCGTGGATCAAGATGTCAAAAGTTGAAGAACCTTCTTGAAGCCTTCCGAGGTAGGTTTCAGAAAGAGAGTTCCTTCAATCTATCCGTGATGGATTGATTGATCTTGTCTTACTTCACGGAGTGCGTAAGCAATTCGTTGACCATAGTGCTGACTTCTGCAAAGCCAGTTTGAAGATTGACGGTTCTGTCTCCTCCTCCATTTAGTGGAGTTTGCATGGTTGGACCTTCTGGGCCGTTGTTGATTCCTCCGTTTAGTAGTGGAGTCATCATGGAGCCGTCCAGGTTGGATTGCTGGGTAATCTGCTCTTCCTCTGCCATGTTCGTCGTGGGTTACACGAGATTCTTCGTGTGGAATAATCGATGAGTCCCCACAGTCGGCGCCAAATTGTGTGTACCGAAATTCACACTACCACAAACTTGTAAATAAGAAACTTTTAAGGGATCGTCGACTATTTTTTTGTACGAATCACTTGCAAATATGACAGCGAAGAAAGCATAAAGAATCGGACAGAATTTAAAGACAGAAAACTGAACGGCAGAAAAAGACAAAGTATAGATGAACACGAATTTTATTGCTAGAGCTCTCTAAGGTTCGAGAGGCTAAGGGATTTTTTTATACAATATAAGTTGTGACTAGCAAGATATATATATACTCACGACTAAATCGTCCTAGGTAGTAGGGCTTATCATGGGCTTCCTTCCATTTCTTCGTAGACTACTTCTTAGATAACTTCCGTTTCTTCGATGTGAATCGGAGAAATTTCCATTTCTCCGTTAATCCTTCGGCAGCTTTCCTTTTCGTCGTAAACCGGAGGAAGACATATTTTTTCGTAGATATGTCCACAAATCTTCATGAATCTTCTAGTATGTTCTATTCAAAGGCTTGGCTTGGATATTGGCCCATGATGGAATATCGGACAATATTGGCATGTTGAGAGTGTTGTTGGATTCACACAATTGTTTGATAATCCATTGAATCGTATGTGTTTGGATAGTCACCTCGTTAAAAACCTTAGCAAAGAAAACCACTTTGAGAAAAACCTCACCAAGGAAAAAAGAGTGGAACCATCGAGATCTTTGTCGATCGTATAATGAAATGTTCGTCGTGGATACTTAGTTCTTGTTGGAATTGAAATGCTTGCTACGATCCACGAAATGTCATTGTTACGTGATAAGTGGACTGTCCCATGATGTAGGTCGCATTTCGTGATAACGTTAGTTGTTGTTACTTCGTGGATCATACGTCCTCGTTGGAACTAAGTACTTGGCTTGATACGATCCACGGGATGATGTTGGACTTGATAGTCATGTTCTCCCGCGACTCATCGTGCATGCATGGGTCACGGGAAGTAATGTTGTAGCTGTCCCACGACCTGGCCTAGAGCTCAGGTCGCGGGATGTGTGCTCAAGGAATGAGTCGCGACCCAGGCTTGGTTTGTGGATCGCAGGACTCGTGTTTGGTAACGAGCCGCGACCCGGACCTGGTCTGTGTGTCGCAGGACATGTTCGTTCCCACGAAAGGCGAGCCGGTGTTCACTTCTACGTCACAAGAGTAATGCACACGGGCAAACGGCGATCCATGAGATGAATAAGTCGTGGGAGATTGCCTGAGGCTAATTGGCGAGCCAACATACTTTTCCGGGTCGCGGGAAGCTCGAAACAAGGAGAATTGGCGAGCCGTGTTTCTTGGGTCGCGGAAGCGAGCTTGGCCAAGAGAGATGCGACCCAAGACTCGTCCGAGGGTCGCGGGATTGACCCTCAGACGTGGCCTCGTGAAACGTCCTGGTGGGGTGAATGGTTGCTCCCAACAGAGCGTTGTAGAACATGGATTGACAGTCACTCCACTGGTATCTGCTACGGTCTTGGTAAGCTCGGCTCCGCAGGACAGCCCTCCTGGACATCAGCTCGATGCCCGGAAATGCAACTCCATATGGCTTCACGGTGGGTGTAACTCGTGGAGCCATGGTCTCACTTCTCGTACTAGAGGAGGCAGCCTCATATTGGCTCGCAAGTCTCTCTGAACGTCTAGCCATTTGCAAATATCAGTAAATTCATTAGTAAACATAAGTGTCTAGAAATGTTCATAAAAATTCTAAAAACTAAATTTGAAACTAAAAGATTAAATCATAACTAAAACTTTGGATGAATGTCTAAAACAAAATGAAACTTTTTATTTTATACTAAAATCATCTATTATTCTAAAATACTTTTTTAAAATTAACCATAACTTCTAAAAATATTCTAAAAATATCCCTAATTTATGCAAAAATAAAAATTTAAATTTAACTTTTTTTTTAAATCTGTCATTTCTAAAACTTTCTAAATCTAACCATTTCAAAACTTCAACTAAACAACGAATTCAAGTCATAAAACTAGACAAAACTATCATACTAACAACTTCTCTAAAGCAACTTTGCAAGATAATCGGGTTAGAAATCGATAATTGGGTTAGAAAGATGAGTCAAAATCGAGCTGATTCAAGCTTTGAATCGATCGATTCCGTTGATTTTTTAGAGAGAAATCGAAAAAGGGGTGTTTTGTTTGTTTAGGGAATAATAAAAGGACAGTTCGAGAGTTTGGAAAAGAAGGTGTCGGGCGCGTGCGTGCGCACGTCACTGACACGCGAACCTACCTGCCATTCGATCGATCAATGTTCTAGCGATCGATCGAATGGTGCTCGATCGATTGATTACTTACTGTGTTTGATCAGTCAAATGGTCGTCTCCATTCCTTTCTACATTCTCCTAGTTTTCTCCTGAAAAATGACTTAAAAGAAATTAGAGTAGAGAATATTAACAATACTTACCTGTATTTTTGCTTATGTTTATGTCTTTAGCTTGACTTTCACCGAGCAGGTGAAATGAGCTGGTTCATTGAATCCTTGTCTCGCAGTGGATCAGGTAGTTTGTTCTCAACAATGTTCACTGTCAACACAACTGATCAATGACTTCATAGGATCTCCATAAGAAATCAGTATGACCTCTTTCTCGAAAGATGCCTTTTCACCGTGCTATTTTGATCCTTGTGATGATTGATTCCTGAAAATCTAAAAGAACTAGGGTTTATTAAAGATTTGAATACCTCTGGTTCTTCTTTATTTTCATCCTAGGAGGCGTCATCGAAGACTCCTCCACTGAATGTGTCTTGAAGTGCATTGAGAGTAACATTGAAGTCTTTCTTTGATTCCTTGGGCTTGCAACCTTCCTTGCTTATGCTGTTGAGGTTATGTGGTGCGTCCAAGTAGTTGAACGGTGAGTATTCCTCGTCGATGATCTCAAAGTCTGAAGTCATTTGGATATTTCCAACATGTTCTTCATTCTTATACGATCGATCGGTGAGTTCAAGCATTCGATCGATGGTGTGTTCATTTTGGATTTTATGAACTTCCTTCATGTTGTAATCAAAGGCGAAGCAATCTTCTAGACTTTTATCATAAAACTCAGAAGAGATGTTAGTTTTAAAAGGTGTAAAGGGAGTGAGCATTACTTTCTTAAGTTCTTCATTTTCACGCTCAAACTCTTTTATTCTTTGTTTAAGTGATGAAATCTCCTCTTATTGCTCCTTGATCTTTTTGTCTTTACTCTCCAGAGTGTGTTCATGGTCTTCAAATGTTGTAACTGTGACATTACAATCAGGTTTAGGCAAATCAAAGAAATTCATAAGTTGTAAGGTGCAAGAGCTTGGATCCTGTGGGCTGAGTTGTGTTGTTTCCTCTTCTTCAATTTTAGAGGATAAGCCTCGTTCTCTGATCAGCCTTAAGGTCTTTGCTCTCCCTTCACCTATTCTATTGAATGTGTCTTCATTCCTTGCTTCTGATTCCTGCATCATCTTTTTTATTCGTTGATAACACGCAAATGAAATCTTTGGTAACCCCTTAATACATGAATATGGATACTTAATGTATTCTATAGCTATGTTATCCATTCTTTTTCAAGAAAGGATGTATGCAAAGATTGAAATTTTAAATATGCTAAAAATAAAAGATAAATGCAAAACAAATGCAGAAAGGGAAATTCTTAGTCTGAATTCTAGTCCGAAGCTTGAAGGTAACAATGATAAATCAACCTTTCCCCGGCAATGGCGGCAGAAAACTTGATGGGGATTTTTCACCCAAAATATTCCTGCAAGCGTACAGGCTCTCGCAGTAGTACTTAGGGATCATATCCACAGAGAAAGAAATTGCTACACTGCAAAATTATTGGATTCAAATTGAGCTAAGATGCAAATATGAGTTTTGGTGGTTTTGATCGATCGAAACAGTTTTTGATGAAAACTAAGAAACTACTTATGCAAAATAAAACGGTTTTATGCAGTTACTCTAAATGTTGGGAATAAGGCATTTCTGTATAAACACAGGTCGGATTATTCAGATATGAGATCAGCCTTCGTATTGAAGTCTTCCTAACTCAATCCCATTAAAGCATAAAGCACATGACCTCAACAAAGGGGCAGTCGTGATTTCTACTAAAGGATTGATATGTCAACCATACACATGACTCTCTGGTCGAGATCCCACATGTATAGCTTATCATTTAGTCATCAGATCTTTTACCTAATGGTGTTTTAGCGAAGATAATCTATAATGAAAAGCTAGGTGATTAAGCTAACAATTCTCAGTTATGTCTAGTAAATATGAAGTTCTTTCAAATGACCAGCAAACAATTTATCTACCAAACCATGCAACTATAGAAAACCTTGATCCCAACGATCAAATTACTCTAACATAGATTAGAAAACCATGAAGAGAAAAATAACCATGCAATAAATATAGAAACAGGGTTCAAATACAAGAGAATTTCTCCCCTAGCAACTATAGAAATGAAAACAATAAAAGCTTTGAGAGTTTTAGAGGGTAAAATGCTCTCTCCTAAAACCTAGGTGCGGCGGAGAGGCACACCTCTGTTCAGAGACGAGTAGTCTCTTTATATAGAGGGTGGAGGACGTCTGAGGGCTTCAAGGAAGTGATAGAACCAAATCAGCTGGAGAGAATCAGAATATATGAGTTTATCTCTCCCGATCGATCGGTCACCGTAGGATCCACCGATCGATCTGCTTCAGTAGATATCCATTTCGTTATCTCTGAATCATCTCACGTGCTTCATGTTATCTTTAGACATTGCTCAAATATATGGAGTTATCTCACGAAGTTTCTAGAAGTCTTCAGGAGTTATCTCTCTTCAATCGATCAGTCGTTCTGATTATCGATCGGTCGTTCTGATGATCGATCGATTGGGCTTAGAGGATGATGGCTTCAAATAGCTTCTTCAAAACGGGTTGTAACTCCACGGCTTATTGGTCGAGTGACTTTAATCCAGGTCCATGTAACAGCTAACTCACGTGGCTTCCTTGTCTCCAAAGTTCATTTTAATCCAATCTGCGTATCATCTTCACCTGAGGTCCTGTTCTTGCGCCGGATTTCTGGTTTGGGCGAGAAATGTCCACCTTTATACCTAAAATGCTTATTTCTTCGAAAAATACTTTGAAAACATAAAATGGTGAAAATCATAACATTTATTCTGAAATCATTTGGTTTTATTATAAACAGTACTTGAAACCTATAGTAAAAATCGGTAAAATATCAGCCCTATCAATTTACAAGTGGCTCAAATGGCCAAGTTAGTGAGGAGACAAGAAATATTTTTGCCGGGCAAGACAAACACAAATCTCAAGCAAAATTGTAATGATATGATCTTAAAGAGTGGGAAACAGTTGGTTGATATCCGTGTAAACGTCTAAGATGATGAGGAGATGATTCACTTTTACGATCCGAAAAACTTGTATGTGAAAAAAATCTGAATCTAGCACAGATAAGTGTCGATCGATAGCCCCACAGAAAATCATACGACAGACAAGCTAAACGAGAGAGAGCTGACTAGTTTATGTT
>OVAP01004842.1:0-13889 GCA_900406295.1 Aurinia saxatilis | reverse complement strand
CCAAATGATATATGTTCGGTTTGTTTTTCCCGGTACCATGAAGAATTCGTTGTGCTCGTTGAAAGTGGCTCGTTGGTATACCGTAAGCATGGGTCAGAGCTTGGTTTACACGAGCTCGCTCGAACGAGTACACACACAAACAAAACCAAACCAAACTCAAAATCAAAACAAAAAAAAAGAATTCGTTATTTGTTTTTTCTTTTTCTATTTCTTTTTGTTGTCATTAAAATTGTTTTTTTTTTCTTTTAACAATTGACAAAATCATAAATGGTTGCCTTATTCTTCATTAAAAATGTTGAAAATATTAATAATCTTTATTTATAACAAATTGCTTTCAAGGTTGTACATTTAAGTTGAACATCAACATACTTATTTTTATTAATCTTTGACAAAAAATAAGAAAATATGTTTTCTTCCTATATTACTAAAAATTCTCTAATTTTAAAATTCAAAGAAAAAATCTACATAATGCAAAAATCTAATAACACCTCCTATATATATATATATTAAATGAATGCATGTTTCTGGATAAACTAAATAAATACATTTTACATTTTTACTAAACCAATTGCTAAATTCATGCAAAAACTAAATTTTTTTAGTTACTGTCAAATCTAGTAGATAATTGCGAGAT
The DNA here is from genome assembly GCA_900406295.1 of Aurinia saxatilis. NCBI lineage: Eukaryota > Viridiplantae > Streptophyta > Magnoliopsida > Brassicales > Brassicaceae > Aurinia > Aurinia saxatilis. Next base: position 13,255 of record OVAP01004842.1, on the reverse strand, counting down.
TATTAAAAAAACATAATACACAAAATTGCGAGATTTTACAACACCAACTGCGAGATTTATCATAGAAAGTAAATATTTTAGTAACAACTAACAAATCTAAATCTCNTAAATGAATGCATGTTTCTGGATAAACTAAATAAATACATTTTACATTTTTACTAAACCAATTGCTAAATTCATGCAAAAACTAAAAAAATTTAGTTACTGTCAAATCTAGTAGATAATTGCGAGATTATTAAAAAAACATAATACACAAAATTGCGAACACCAACTGCGAGATTTATCATAGAAAGTAAATATTTTAGTAACAACTAACAAATCTAAATCTAGTAGAACATTCTCTAATAAACAAAATTAAGCCATAATACACAAAATTAAGCCAAAGGTTAACATAATTTTTTTTTTGAATTTACATCATTGTAAAAATTAAAATCGAAGAATATATCTCAACTGTAAAGAAAAAAAAAACAATTGAAGCAAAACAACAAGATTTTGTTACAATTTTCAATAAAATTCGATTTTATCCACAACAAATTTTATTTTTTCTTATAAAAATTCGAGTAGCCGCCTGAACAAAGAAAAAAAAAAGACGGCAACAAGCAAAGCACGAAGTCATCATCATCATCGTCTTCTTCTCATTTCTCCATTCTCTACGCTTTCTTCTTCCTCCATGGCTACCGTCTCTTCCTCCTCCTGGCCAGACCCAAACCCAAACCCTAACCCTAATCTCGATTCCTCAGATTCCAATCGACTCGTAGAAGAAGAAGAAGAAGAAGCAGAAACGGAGTCTCTAGATTCCTTCTCCTCCATGAGTCTCAACGAACCAAACCCTAATCCACAAACCCCAATTTCACCAACACCACCACCTTCATTACTCTACCTCTCCTTTAACCAAGACCACGCTTGTTTCGCCGTAGGCACCGATCGTGGCTTCCGAATCTTAAACTGTGACCCTTTCCGCGAAATCTTCCGTCGAGATTTCGATCGCGGCGGTGGTGTGGCCGTCGTGGAAATGCTTTTCCGATGTAACATCTTAGCTCTTGTAGGTGGTGGACCTGATCCACAGTATCCACCAAACAAAGTTATGATTTGGGATGATCATCAGAGTCGTTGTATCGGAGAATTATCGTTTAGGTCTGATGTTAGATCGGTGAAATTAAGAAGAGATCGGATTATTGTGGTTTTGGAACACAAGATATTTGTTTACAATTTCGCTGATTTGAAATTGATGCATCAGATTGAGACTATTGCGAATCCGAAAGGGCTTTGTGCTGTTTCTCAAGGTTCTGGTTCTATGGTTTTGGTGTGTCCTGGTTTGCAGAAAGGCCAAGTTAGGATTGAGCTTTATGCTACTAAGAGGACTAAGTTTGTTATGGCTCATGATTCGAGGATTGCTTGCTTTGCTCTTACTCAGGATGGGAGTTTGTTGGCTACTGCAAGCTCCAAAGGGACGCTTGTTCGTGTCTTTAATACTGTTGATGGCACCTTGAGGCAAGAGGTATGATATAATCATCGAAAGGTTTTGTCTTTGTGGGATGCTTTTATTGCTTGATGTAGAGCAGGAATGTTACATGTCGCGTTATCGGCTAAGAAATGTAGAGTCGCTGATTTACTTGCTGTTGTTATTGGATGTGTGTGTGAGAGATAAGAGCCTATGGTTTTGAATTTTGATTTTGATTTGGGGTAGGACTGGATTTTGATGATCTCATTTCATATATTTCTCTGTTATTAGTGGAGAGATGCAGAACATTTCAATTATATATAATTAGTGTATGTTTGTTGGATGTGTTTTTATGATCGAGAAAAAACAAAATTGAACTTGTTGATGGTCAAGTCGATGGAGCGTTTCTTCTCTTTCAATTTCTATCATTTATCATCTCATATACTTTTTATATGGTACTTTTGATAGAGTGCTGAGGGTGAGAGACATGTTGTAAAGGATGCATCTTTTCTTTGCTAAAGTGAACCTTGAAATAGTCTGAACACATTTTAGGGTCGTTAATGAATCATTGCTGTTGCAGAGCATGTGGTGACTAATGTTGCAGCTGCATTAAGATTGTTTCCTTTCATTTGAGTCACTGAATTAAGATTTTTTGCATTGTTTGCTCCGTAGGAAAAACTCACAATATCTATCTTATCATTTGAATGAGGCTGTTGGAATCAATCATCTTGCATCGATTGATGGGATTTGATTTGTTCTTATATTTAGGGAATCTCAAAATGTTTTCGTGAATCTTGATTATGAGTCTGGAGTCCATGGTACACTAACGCCAACATAATGTGACTGTACACAGGTTAGGAGAGGTGCAGATAGAGCGGAGATCTACAGTTTGGCCTTCTCTTCAAATGCTGAGTGGTTAGCTGTCTCAAGTGACAAAGGAACTGTCCATGTCTTTGGTCTCAAAGTCAACTCCGGATCTCAAGTGAAAGACACATCCCGTGTTGCATCTGAACTTACTCGCACATCTTCATCCCCATCGTCGTCTCTGTCGCTATTCAAAGGTACACACATTAAACTCAGTTATTTTCACAACTTAGCAGAAACATTGATTCAGTAACCATAATTCTTTTGTTCTCTATTAGGAGTGTTGCCAAAGTATTTCAGCTCGGAGTGGTCGGTGGCTCAGTTCCGGTTGATTGAAGGAACTCAATATATTGTTGCCTTTGGCCATCAGAAGAACACTGTTGTTATTCTCGGCATGGATGGGAGGTAAGCAAAAAAGGCTTCGAATCTCATTGATAAACTCTAGTCACCAAATTCACAACTTACCAAGAACTTGACCTGATTTGTGTTATGTTCTATGATGTTTTGCAGCTTCTACAGATGCCAGTTTGATCCAGTGAACGGTGGAGAAATGTCTCAGCTTGAGTATCACAACGTCCTGAAACCACCTTCTGTTTTCTAGTACCTTTATATTCTCTTTATTTCCTTCCTCTTTCTCTCCGCAACTTAAGTGGTGAGGTTTGATGCAACCATGATGGTGTATTATTGTATAGTTGATGTGTATATAATAATGGTTGGGTCGTATATTCTGTAAAACACTAAAAACCTTTTATCTCTAACCAAAACTGATTCAACAACGCTCTTCAATCTGTCTCTTCCACAACATTTCACAAAACCTCTCTTGTTGGTTCTAGTGAAAGAACACACGTGAACTACTCTGTGCCGAATCTCACGTGAATCGAGTTTCGAGGCTCGAGGAAAAGGAATCCTATTTCAAACCATCAATTTCAACGACCAAACTTCTGAAAGCAAAAAAATGTAAAAAATTAGAAAGATTCGAGTACGCACGTAACCTGATGTTAGATTCGATTTATTATTAGAAGTTCAAGAAAGAGGACCACACAGATACTAGCCTAGGTTATTACAAATTACAAAGCTTAAGGTTATATATAAAAGCAAATGAGATCACACTTCCACATTACACACTCTCTCTTTTCAATCTTAGAAATGGTGATGAAGGTATATGGCGATGAGATGTCAGCGTGCGTGGCACGTGTTCTTGTCTGTCTTCACGAGAAGAACGTTGAGTTTGAGCTTGTCCCTGTCAATCTCTTTGCTTGCGAGCACAAGCTCCCTTCTTTTGTCTCCATGAACGTACGCAAAAATTGTAAACATATCACTATAAACACTTATGTATAATATATCTAATCATATACGTTTTCCTTGATGCAGCCTTTTGGTCAAGTTCCAGTTCTACAAGACGACGACCTTACTCTTTTTGGTTCGTATCAAATACTATAATAAGTTCACTTTCTGTAATGACTTGATTTAACAAATGTTCTGTTTCAAAAACAGAGTCGAGAGCAATCACTGCATACATAGCAGAGAAACACAAAGACAAAGGAACAGATTTAACAAAACACCAAGACTCCAAAGAAGCAGCTCTTGTCAAGGTATGGTCAGAAGTCGAATCCCACCACTTCAACCCCGCGATATCAGCAGTGATTCACCAGCTCATCGTGGTACCACTCCAAGGAGACAAATCTCCAGATGCAACCATCGTGGAAGAGAATCTTGAGAAGCTAGGGAAAGTTCTTGATGTGTACGAAGAAAGACTTGGTAAGACAAAATACTTAGCAGGAGATTCTTACACACTTGCTGATCTTCACCATGTTCCTTACACTTACTACTTTATGAAGACAAGTCATGCTGGTTTGATCAATGATCGTCCTAAAGTTAAAGCTTGGTGGGATGATATCTGTTCTCGTCCGGCTTTTCTTAAAGTCTCTCCTGGCTTGAACGTTGCTCCTACCACCAAAGATTAATGGAATGATCTATCAATCTACAACCGCGAATCGATGTTTCTTTAAGTTTTGCTTTTTAGTATGTTCATCAAGACTTATTTGTAGATGTAAACACAAAAGGCATGTTTGTGTTTACATTTTACAAATATATTTGATGGAGATTATATAATAAGAACCTTGAATTCTGAGCTTTGCTTATTATTTGAGTCGTTTGATAAAAGAATCTGTTTTATTCTCCAAGAGAAGACAAAAAACCTCGATAACTAAACCATGTACATCACAACGAAGAAAACAGAGAGCTGTGGAAAAGGTATTTTTTAAAAATTAAAAACAAAAAGTGCGCATCCAGGGAATCGAACCCTGGTCAGTACCGTGGGAGGGTACTATGATACCACTACACCAGATGCGCTTGTTGGCAACATGGAACGAAAAATATTATATTTCCTTAAGAAACTAAATTTTGAGCCAAGGTTTGAGGAAGCTTGTGTATGTGACTTTTGTGTCTGATCTTCAAGAATCAATGAAACTCTTGGTTCCGAGATGATTCTGCGTTCCCGTCTTCATTTCGAGGTGGCCTATTAAAATGTGTAGATTGTTCTACATCGTTAGTTTATTGTTATACACTACTATAAAAGGTTCATGGGTCAATCCACCTATTGGTTTTGAGTTGGAAGCGCTGGATGTAAAATAGAGGAATAGGAAGTAATACTTGAGTGGAAAAAAAAGAATAGAATAACATTAGTTAGAGGAACAAAAAAAAACTTTCAGCTTAATATTATTCCTCTCCTCTTTTAAATGAGAATAAATTTCAGAGTAATACTGATTTTATTCCTCTATTATATGGACTTCACAAGAATTCCTCTAAATTTAATATTTTGACAATTTGTGTAAATTTAGCATAACTGAGAGTAATTGTAGATTACTCTGAAATTTATTACTCTGATAATACAACCAGTTGCACCATAATTTCAAAGAATTTCTAATGTAATTCTTATTAATCCATTTCCCACATCAGCCAGTTTTGTCCTAAGAAATGAAACTCAAACCAAATAATGAGGATGAAAAATGAAGTATAATCTTTAAGTACCTACAACATTACAATGAGGAAGAACCTGAGAAGTTGCTTGGTAACTGAGTAATATCTCGAGAAGCGATATCAACAGTGCCATTGAGAAAACCAGTGTACCAAGAAGCAGAGAGTTTTGGAGACCTCTTGAGACTTGGATCACTGAAATTCACATAGTACAATCCATAGGTATACTCATATCCACTTAATAACTCGTACAAGTCCATCATTGACCATACAAAGTAACCTCTCGTGTCCGAGCCATTCCTATAAGTATAATAAAAACTGAGAATCAATATACCAACCACACTTAACATCAGACCAGTTAAAAGATGAAATAGAAGAAACATACTTGATAGCATTAAACACAGCACCAATGTAAGCTTGAATGAATTCAATTCTTGGTGTGTCTTGTAGCGTTGCACCCTGTTTCATCGATTTACCTGTTTGATTTTTCGCAGTTTAAAGAATCTTAGTGTGAGTACAAGCAGAAAAAAACCATAGTAAGAGAAGACAAAAGAGAATGAAATGAACCATTTTCAAGAATGTATATTGGTGGATTGTTATAGCTCTCTTTCAGATACTCCAAGACAATTTCAAGACCCCACGGTATCGGATCAGGCTTCAAGGAGAAAGTAATCGAACTTACGAAAATTACCAGCTTACTGATCAATAGTTTGTTTAAGTTAAGTTTCCTTACCTCCAACAATGAAGAAGAATTCCCAATGTCTGTCCAAAAGAAGAAGACTTATCAGCCAAAAGATTCAAGAATCTGTCGATTTACGGATAATGAGAAGAAAGCAAGCTTACAGATCATGTCAACACCCATGTCTGTAAAGAAGTCTTGTCTGCTAGGAAGAAGAGAAGGTGTGGGTTTACTGCTTGTGACAGAGACTGTAGAGTAGTGGATAATGCCTATAAAGTCAGATGATCCTTTAACTTTCTCTGATTCTTCCTTTGAGAAAACCGGTAACCTCGGTCCCAAGGTTCTCTTCATTGAATCCGGATAGTCCCCAAACACCAAAGGCTTCAACATCCTGTATTATCAATTTAGTCTTCATATTTTGTCCTCAAAGTTACTAAACATGACAAAAGTTTTCACTCACCAGCCAAAAAGGAAATCTTTAGCTCTTTGAGTTGCGATTTCATCGTCGTTGGAATTAGTATAAGGAGATAACCCGTATGCAAATATGCTAAGTCCTATGGATCCTCTCTGCTTACTCTGCACCATCATATTAATCATGTTCATTTTTCGGGCTTTAAGACCGAAAAGATATCTATATGCATACCTTGTACTTTAGTTTATATAATTTTGAAGCAGAGGCATGAGCTAAAAGAATGTTATGTCCTGCAAGATATGGTTCAGTAGAAGAGTTTCCAGTGGAGCAGTTGATGGATTTGGTAGAAGAACAATGTCCAGGCGGCACGGTTCCTACGCTATAACCACCAATGGTGAATATCGTAGCTTCGTTGATTGTAGTCCATAACTTCACATCCTCTCCAAACTCTCTGAAGCATACATCTGCGAAAGCAGTGAAGTCCTCTCTGCAACAACAATCATTTTTCCCATTTCATCTTACAAAAACTATATGAGAAAATTTCGTTAGATCCAAACATGATTTGAATGTTTACATGATTTTGGGGTTGATCCATCCGCCGTACTCATCTTCAAGAGCCTGAGGGAGATCATAGTGGTAAAGTGTAACATGTGGTTCTATTCCTGTTTGTACTTTTTCTATCAGAAAGCTATGATAATTTGGCTTAATGGTGAGAAGTAACATATTGTGAGAAAATATTACCATGTATTCGTAGTTCTTTGATAAGATTTCTGTAAAACCAAAGACCTTTTGGGTTAACAGGTCCTCTTCCATCTGAGAAATGAAAAGGGTTTTATGAGCTCAAACTCGAGATTGTTACTTGCAAGTGAAGGAACAAGAAGAGGGCATTACTAGGTATAAGCCTTGACCATGATATAGAAAATCTGAGTGATTCTAATCCCATTTCTGCCATCAGCTTCACATCTTCCTGCAAAAGTCACAACATAACATTGAATTTGAGCAAAGACAGAGCCAGAAACTTCTTGGTCAAGTAAAAAACAGAGCAAAGGCAAAGAAGAGAAAGAAACCTTGTATTTGTGATACCCATCACATGCTATATCTCCATTACCTTTGTCACCTGCGACATTTTTCAACCAAAACTAATCATACCAAGCTAATTAACATCTATCATTTTAAACTAGCAATTAAGTGGAACCACACAGTAGTAACCTATGACATAAACATACGTTTCTGGTCAACTACCTAAGAACATTAACTACACAAAAAGACGAATGATCACTAATAACTCCTAGAATAACAATTTCTTTTTATGATCAATACATAGAAGAAGCTTACGAGAATGGGAGAAAGTATCCCAAACACTAGGACTCCTTCCATCTTCATCAACAGCTCCTTCCCACTAATTTACCAAAAGACAGATTTTCAAAACAAGAACATAAATAAAACAAAAGGAAGAGCCAGAGAAGCAGATTCGAACCTGGTAAGCAGAAATAGCAGCTCCAAAGAGGAAATCTTGTGGAAAATCAGTTCTAGTAAAGGCTTCACTGTAGCTTTTTACCAAAACTATCACCACAAAAATGAAAAACAAAGAGAAACGTTTCATATTTGTTTTGTTTTTACTCTCCTCCTTTGGTCTGACTTCTGAGCTTGAGACAGAATAAATAAATGAACAGTAATGAAAAAAGGAGTAGTGATAGTGACACTGTGACAGATCTTATTTGGCTATTTATGCCTAAACTTTACGTGTGAACTTTGGAAATTGGAAAGTGTTTTTATTATTTGTAGCTCTTTGGTTAAGACAAGAAGACACTGGACCATTCACACCCAAAAGAAAGATCTAGATATTTATTATATTGTGCTTGTGATTGAGAAAGATTGTCTTGTTTCAGACATTTTGTGTGGTTCTGTTTTAAAGTTTAAAGTATTGTTAAAGGCAAGAAAGATTTGTTTACTATCTTCAAGAATCTATGCGAACCTTTTTTATCATACTAAGCTACATAAATGCGTTTTGTCATAAGAAAGATGATGCTCCCAGTTGCCAAAACCAGAATCCTTACATATATAACTAAATTACAAAGACGAAGAAGAAGAAGAACCAGAGGATCTGCTCTGTAACTGAATAGTATCTTGAGAAGTAGCAACATCAATAGTACCATTGATAAAACCAGTGTACCAAGTAGCAGAGAGTTTCGGTGACCTCTTGAGACTTGGATCACTGAAGTTCACATAGTACATTCCGTAGGTGTACTTGTATCCACTCAACAACTCGTACAAGTCAATCATGGACCATACAAAGTAACCTCTTGTATCCGAGCCATTCCTAATAGTACATAATCAAATTTGAAAGTCAACTAAACCGGGATAGATCAATCCCTTAAAAGATGAAAAAAGAGAGAATTATACTTGATGGCATTGAGGACAGCACCAATATAAGCTTGCATGTATTCAACTCTTGGTGTGTCTTCTAGTGCTGAACCATGTTTCATCGGTATACCTGTTAATTTTTTTAGCAGTTGGAAGAATCATGAGAAGAAGAAAGTGTGTTTTCAAGCAGACAAAATAGAGTGTGAATACAAAAGAGAATGGAAGTGGACCGTTTTCAAGAATGTAGATTGGTGGATTGTTAAAGTTCTGTTTTAGATACTCCAAGGAAATTTCAAGACCCCACGGAATTGGATCAGACTTCAAGAAGAAAGCAATCAAGTTTACCAAAATTTCAAGCTTCATAAAAGATTGATAAACATTTTCAGTTTCCTTACCTCAATTAATGAAGAATTCCCAATGCCTGTCCAAAAGAAGAAGAACTATCATCTAAAAAGATTCAGGAGTAGTTTTCGATTTAGATTTACGGATGATCAAAAGAAAGTCAGCTTACGGATCATATCTACTCCCATGTCTGTATGGAAGTCTTGTGTAGTGGGAAAAAGAGAAGGTGTGGGACTACTGCTTGTGACATAGACTGTCACATAATGTATAATGCCTACAAAGTCAGAAGATCCTTTAACTTGCTCTGATTCTTCCTTTGAGAAATTTGGTAACCTTGGTCCCAAGAGTTTCTTCATTACATCCGGATAGTCTCCAAATACCAAAGGATTCAACATCCTGTATTATCAATTTATGCATCAGATTTTGTCCTCAAGTAGACAAGAATGAAAAGAAAATTCCTACCAGCCAAAAAGAAAATCTTTAGCTCTTTGGGTTGCGATTTCATCTTCTTTGGAGTTAGTATAAGGATACAACCCGTATGCAAATATGCTAAAGCCTATGGATCCTCTCTGCTTACTCTGCACCATCATATTTTTAAGGTTACAGGTTTTAGGACCGAAAAGATATGTATATATACATACCTTGTACTTTAGTTTATACAACTTTGAAGCTGAAGCATGAGCTAACAACATGTTATGGCCTGCAAGATATGGCTCAGTGGAAGAATTTCCAGTTGAGCAATTGATGACTTTGTTAGGAGAACAATGTCCAGGCGGTGCAAATCCGTCGCTATAACCAGCAATGGCGAATATCGTAGCTTCGTTGATTGTAGTCCATAACTTCACTTCCTCTCCAAACTCTCTGAAGCATACATCTGCAAAAGCAGTGAAGTCTTTTCTGCAACAACAATCTTTACCTTCAATTCATCTTACAAAATTATAAAATAAGACTTTGTTAAATATTTTTACATGATTTTTCGATTGATCCAGCCTCCATACTCATCTTCAAGTGACTGAGGAAGATCATAGTGGTAAAGTGTAACATGTGGTTCGATTCCTGTTTGTAATTTTTATCATAAGCTATTATTCATGGAGATGAGTATAAATAATCTAAGATAATAAGTAATATAACTTACCATGGCTTCGTAGTTCTTTGATGAGGTTCTTGTAAAACCATAAACCTTTTGGATTAACAGATCCTCTTCCATCTGAAAGACCACACATAAACACAGAAGATCAGCAACAGAAACAAGATCATCACTTGAAAGTATAGAAACGAGAAGAGGTGTTTTTTACTAGGTATAATCCTTGTCCAAGAGATAGAGAATCTGAATGCTTCTAAACCCATTTCTGCCATCAGTTTAACATCTTCCTGCACAAGTCACAGTATGACAAACAGAGCCAAAAACTTATAGTAACTTCTTGGTCAAGTAAACAACACAGCAAAGGCAAAAAAGAGAGTAACCTTAGATTTGTGATACCCATCACATGCTATATCTCCATTACCTTCTCTGTTATCTGTAACATAATTCAGCCAAAAACATATGATTCTAATTAAAACAAAATCTCATTTAAACACACAAATGATGACTCAAATTCATCATTTATTGAAAAAAAAATAATAATAATGGAACTACACACAATAATCCATGAAATGAACATACTAACACCTATAAACACTAAAGAAAAAGCTTACTAGAATGGGAGAAAGTATCCCAAACGCTAGGACTTCTTCCATCTTCAGCAACGGCTCCTTCCCACTATTACCAAAACAATCGAAATAATAAGAAAAAGAAGGCGAAGAATCGAGAAGCAGAGTCGAACCTGGTAAGCAGAAGTGCCAGCTCCAAAGAGAAATTCTTCAGGAAAATCATTTCTAGTGAAGGCATCACTGTATCTTAATGCCAAAACAATCACCAGAAAAATGGAAAACAAAGAGAAAGGGTGCATTTTTCTCACTCCCCTCCTTTTGATCTGAATTCGAGAGTGAATAGAAGGGACCAATCTTTTTATATTCCTTCTTCCACTTGTTAAGGAAAAGTAAAGATGTATCTTTGTTCTTGGTAAAGTGTAATCTTTTGTGATGTACCTGAAATATATACAAGTTTTCAAAGTTCTCGAATTGCGATTTTCCATTTCTATATCACCAAACAGCTGTATATACTAAGCTACTAACACAAAACAATGTTTCAATTGTAGTAAAATTATCAAGTTTTAGGAACATATCAAAATTGGTAGATTGAGATTTTATTTCTATTTTCCCTTTTAGTTGATGCTAAGTTCATTGTATTCTCCATATTTAACATGTGAAAAATTAGAAATCTTTTTATTTTCAGATATTTGTATGTACTAAATTGGAATAGAAAAGTGCGTGGAGTTTTCATCTCTACATATATGAATTACAATCAAGAAGAAGAAGAAGCAGAGAATTTTCTCTGTAACTGAGTAATATCTTGAGAAGTAACATCAATAGTACCATTGAGAAAACCAGTGTACCAAGAAGCAGAGAGCTTTGGAGACCTCTTGAGACTTGGATCACTGAAATTTACATAGTACATTCCATAGCTGTATGTGTATCCACTCAACAATTCATACAAGTCAATCATGGACCATACAAAGTAGCCTCTTGTGTTTGATCCATTCCTAATCAGTCATATCAAAACAGAAAGATTCAACTAAACCGGAATACACTAGTCATACTTAACATTTAAAAATATGAACAAGGAGAAGAATCATACTTGATGGCATTGAGCATAGCAACAATGTAACCTTGTATGTATTCAATCCTTGGTGTGTCTTGTGAGTCTTGTTGCATCGAACCGTGCTTCATTGGTTTACCTGTGTGTTTGATAGTAATATATTGGAAGAATCATTAGAACAAAGTGTGTGTTTCAAGCAGACAAAACATAGTAAAAAACTGACAAAAGATAACCGTTTTCAAGAATGTAGATTGGAGGATTGTTATAGCTCTCTTTCAGATACTCCAAGATACATTCAAGACCCCACGGAACTGGCTCCCACTTCAAGAAGAAAGCAATCAAATTATGATACTGTCAAGCGCTTCAAGAATATAGATCAAGAGCTTTGCATATTTGAAGGTCTTAAATTACCTCAAAGAATGTAGAATTCCCAATGACTGTCCAATATAAGAAGAACATATCACTTTAAGATTCAAAAATCTTTGCGATTTACGGATAATGAAAAGAAATTAAGTAAGCTTACAGATCATATCACTCCCCATGTCTGTAAAGAAGTTTTGTTGGCTGGGAAGAAGAGAAGGTATGGGTTTACTTTTTTTGACATAGACTGTCATGTAATGAATAATGCCTATAAAGTCAGATGATCCTTTAACTTGCTTTGATTCCTCCTTTGAGAAAACCGGTAACCTCGATCCCAAGGCTCTCTTCATTCCATCCGGATAGTCCCCAAATACCAAAGGCTTTAACATCCTGCCATTATCAATTTAGTCTTCAAAAAATATTTATACAAATGGAAAGAAAAACAAAAAATCTCACCACCCAAAGAGGAAATCTTTAGCTTTTTCAGTTGCGATTTCATCATCTTTTGAATCAGTATAAGGAGATAACCCGAATGCAAATATACTAAGGCCTATGGATCCTCTTTGATTACTCTGCACCATCATATTAGTTACGCTCATAAGTACTTAGCTTTTACGTTTTAAAGAGCCAAGAGTAGATATATGGCAATATGTATATACCTTGTACTTTAGTTTATACAATTTTGAAACAGAGGCATGAGCTAGTAAGATGTTATGGCCTGCAAGATATGGTTCAGTAGAAGAATTTCCAGTTGAGCAATTGATAAGTATATTAGGAGAACAATGTCCAGGCGGCGCAATTCCCATGCTATAAGAAGAAATGGCGAATATCGTAGCTTCATTTATTGTAGTCCATAACTTCACATCCTCTCCAAACTCTCTGAAGCATACATCTGCGAAAGCAGTGAAGTCTTCTCTGCAACAGAAATCTTTTTCTCAACTCATCTNTACATCTGCGAAAGCAGTGAAGTCTTCTCTGCAACAGAAATCTTTTTCTCAACTCATCTTATAAAAAACTATATGAGAAAATTTTATGAATGTTTACATGATTTTGCGGTTGATCCATCCGCCGTACTCATCTTCAAAAGTCTGAGGGAGATCATAGTGGTAAAGTGTGACA
>OVAP01004841.1:0-13891 GCA_900406295.1 Aurinia saxatilis | reverse complement strand
AATATATATATATATATTTATTTATATATATATATATATATATATATATATATATTTCCAATTATTCATGATTTACATTTTTATGATCAATTTCATCAAATTAAAAATCAAGTATTCATGATTTACATCTCTTTTGGGAGTGAAGGCGGCACCAAATAGCCCGGCTATAAATCATTTACTCTTCGCCGACGATATCATGTTCTTTACAAAGACGGACACTAAATATTGTTGGGCACTTGTGGAGGTCCTTAAAAGATATGAAGAAGCATCGGGTGAAATAATAAACCGTACCAAGTCGGCCGTCACTTGCTCAAGAAAAATATCAACGGTGGCAAAGAGGAGAGCAAAACATATACTTTGCATACATAAAGATGGAGGAATAGGCAAATATCTAGGGCTCCCCGAGCTCTTTGGGAGGAAGAAATGTGACCTATTTGCTAGCATACTGGATCGGATACTCCAAAAGACTCAACATTGGTCTACTCGGTTTCTTTCCTCGACCGGCAAACAAGTGCTCCTCAAAGCTATTCTCTCCGCCATGCCTTCATACACCATGTCATGTTTTCTACTCCCGGACTCTCTTTGTCAACATATCGAAAGTGCTCTCACTCGGTTTTGGTGGGATGACAAACCCGAGAAAAGGAAAATTTAGTTGGGTCGCATGGGACAAGCTTACTTTACCTAAATCTCTTAGAGGCTTAGGTTTTCGAGATATCAAAACTTTTAACAAGGCACTATTGCCGAAGCTCACGTGGAAATTCTTAAACAACCCGATTCTCTGTTGGCAAGAGTACTTCTAGGCAGGTATTGTGCAAATTCTGACTTGATGCAATGCTCGTTACCCAAAGTCTCATCCCACGGATGGAAAGGCATTCTAGCGGGGAGAGACACACTTCGTATGGGATTGGGATGGATTGTTGGAGATGGCGAGTCCATAAAGGTGTGGGAATACCCTTGGTTATCTACCTCAGTTCCACAACGACCAGTAGGCCTAGCACCACTCGCTTCCTCCTCCCTTCGCGTCGCAGATCTTATAGATGCAGAGTCGCGAACGTGAAATGCTGAAAAAATTAGACTCCACTTGGCTCGGTATGAGGAGGTCATTCGATCAATATACTTAAGTTCTACACAGACTACAGACTCATATGTATGGCTTCTGCAGAAAGCAGGGACATATTCAGCCAAAACGGGGTACAACATAGCTCGGGCTGCATTACATGAGGGACAACCTAGCCACTTTGACTGGACGAAACACATCTTGCAAATCCCATCAGCCCCCAAGATACAAACTTTCTTATGGAAGTTGAAACAAAAGGCCCTCCCAGTTGGATAAAACTTGACGGTGCGAGGCATCACACATGATGGCGTGTGTAAGCATTATGGACAGTATGAAGACGAACTGCATATAACTTTATTATGTCCTTTTGCCAGAGAAGTCTAGGAGAATCTCCCCATCACACACTCCCCCATCTACGCAAATATCTCTTCTATTGAACAGCTACTGGTAGCTGCACGGACAACCACAGCTCTGCCTCCAACAGGGCTCACTACCGTGATACATCCTTGGGCTATTTGACATTTATGGAAGGCACGCAACAGTTTGCTTTTCGACAATCGTCGTTACTCTGCCCATGACACAACAAACAAAATCATGGAGGATGCCAAGGAATGGAAAAAAGCTCAAGACCAAATCACATTAAAACAGAGACCCCCAATCACAAAAACAGGGAAGTTGCCACGACCTCACAGTTTTAACTGTTTTGTGGATAATGCTTGGGATCCTATCTCCAATAGAGGGGCTTGGGATGGTGCATGATCACCATGACATTGGAATCAGAAAGAACGGCTCAGGCTACCTTTCTCCCCTCGGCGCTTACAGCGGAAGCGCTCAGCCTAAAATCTGCATTAATCGCAGCAAAAGCAGCATATATCCGAAGACTCAACCCCTTCTCGGATTCGCTTATTCTAGTTAACCTCCTTGACACAGGGGAGGTTACAAACGAATTGACTAATATCCTCACCGACATCCGTCGACTAATGACAAAATTCTTACATATCATTGTTTTTCAGGTTTCTCGAATGGCAAATGTTAAGGCCGATTATCTGTCGAGAGTAGCACTTACGACTACTTCTACAAACACTCATGCTTATATTAACTTCTAAGTGCAATGCATAATCACGTTTAAAAAAAAAAAAGATAGATGTTTAGAGTAGTAAGTCTTTTCATATATAAAAGAATGGTATCTTTAAAACTTTTCAATACTATTGTTAAAAGTGCACAAAACATATATTAGTGATATCCTAGAAAAATTTTCTATTTTATTTATGTTCACTAATTTATAATATAAACCAAACGATTTAAACTGAAATAATTATATAGTATATGTTTAAATGGGAGAATCCATAATCAAGGTAAGAATAACTAACAGGGTGTTATTGGATTTAGTATTTTAATGTGTTTTAAAGGATTTGGATTTAGATGTTTTTCAGTGTATTTGCGTGTATTTAAAACAGTTATTGTTTTTTCTTTTGTATTTGATTGTATTGTACTTTCACGTACTTGTTTGTATTTACTTGTATTTGAAAATCATTTTTCTTTTTTTTAAAACTTATGTTTCCACTTTCTCCTATGAAAACACATGGGCAATATTTATTACAAAGACAATATAAAACCAAGAAAATCGAGAAAGTGGTTGTGGTGGTGGAGATCGAAAATTAAGATCTTAAACTTGTAAGTTCGTAATTCACAGAGGTGGTGGAGAGGAGATTGAGAAATGTTGCAGAAGAACAGTATTTGGGGATGAAGATGACTAAAAGAGATATCATTTATTTCATTTTTCTTTTTGTTTGATGGGTGTATTCACAAATACACAAGAAATCTATATGATTTTGTTTGTTCACAATTCCATTGACAAAATACATTCAAATCAAAATACAATAAAATCCAAGAGATATTGAATAACACATATTTTTAATATATTTGACAATACATCAAACAAATACACAATTGAATAACACTGAATTATAATGTATTTGAACCAAATACACAATTGAATAACACTATATTTAATAATCCATCTAAAATACAAAAAAATATCACATCCTAAATTATAAGGGTGGTTTTCGTGTTTGGTATTATTACCCAAAAAGCCTTGAAAGATTAGGAGGGGGTATATTATATTAGGAGGGGGGTATATTATATTAAGGTGGTTTTCGTGTATGGTATTATTACCCAAAAAGCCTTGAAAGATTAGGAGGGGGGTATATTAAGAAATTTTGGTAAGTATAATAAAGTTGTGACCTTGGCAGCCTCCGTCCGTGTGAGCAATATGCTTGGAGAGTAGACGAAGACGAAGACGAGCTTCAGGGTAAACCAAAATTTATTACCTCGCCGCCGTTTTTAGGTATTCGATTGATCACTCTTTTTTTCTCTCCGATTCGATTCGATTCGATTCGATTCATTTCTGTGTGTTTACAAGAAAAAGTGGAGACTTTGTTCTAGTAGCTGTAGAAAGAGCTGAATTGGGTACTCTTGTTATCTATCATCATGGATTGGCTATATGCTTGAAAAACATGTTTTTGGAGATAACCAAGTCCTGTGTGAATCTATCTCATTTGTGTGTGTGTGTTTTTTCTGCAGAGAAAATGATACGCGCTAAGCACCTTAGTAACCTTTCGAGTACAGCAAGATCCTTTCTCCTTAGTGAATCTCGAACCAGTGCAGCTGACGGCAACTCTGCTTGTACAGATGATACTTTTGTCTCGAAACGTCAGCATTATAGGGATGAAGCTGCACAGGCTGGAAAAGGACCATCCCTTATTAAGCCTTCAGTAGTAAGTACACAGGTGGTTCCAAACAAGGTTGATGCTTTTGCTCGGTCGCACCACCATGTTTCTTCTTCTTCTCCGAGTAAATCACATTCAGTTAATTATGCATCAGCTGTCATTGGAAAGAAGGGGGATGCTGAACCTATTGGGGATCAGATTTTCAGGGCTGGTATTGTAGCTGTAAATTTTCTGTCGGATTTAGCCAGTGGTAAAATTCCTTCTTCTGATGGAGGACTTCCGAAAACCTGTATGGTTGATCCAGCTCGGCCTATTACAAGCGTCAAGTCCTCGAATGTTAAAGTTATTAGAAGAGAGCACTTTGCCAAAGTTTACCCGAGATCAGCTGCAAAAGAGTCGCCAATGGGTAAAATTAGAAATCCTAGTAGCAACTTCCGAGGGGCTAAGGAAGCTGAAAGAGCTGGATCTGTTAAAGGATTCAAACAAGTTTCAGTTCCGACCACAAATAACACATCTGGCAAGAGGACAAGCATGTTGCAAAGACCCAATATTGATTCAAACAGTTTTGTGCCAAGCGGTTTCAGTAAATCTTCAATGGAAATGATGAAAGTTCCTTCAGGGACTGCTCTGACATCTCGGCAATATTGTAATTCCGGGTACATTGTGGAAACTGTTTCCAGCCTTTTGCGAAGATTCAAATGGGGGCCTGCTGCTGAAAACGCCCTTCAAAATCTTGGTTTGAGGATAGATCCATACCAAGCAAACCAAGTTCTCAAGGAGATGAAGAAGGACTATGGAAATGCTCTTGGTTTCTTCTATTGGCTTAAAAGGCAACCTGGGTTTAAACATGATGGGCATACTTATACCACTATGGTGGGTAACCTTGGTCTTGCCAAGCAATTTGGTGCAATAAACAAGCTCCTCGATGAGATGGTTAGAGACGGATGCCAGCCAAATACATTTACATATAACCGACTTATCCACAGCTATGGCCGTGCCAATTACCTGAACGAAGCTATGAACGTGTTCAATCAGATGCAAGAAGCTGGATGCAAACCTGACCGCCATACTTACTGTAGTCTTATAGACAGTCATGCTAAAGCTGGATTTCTTGACACTGCCATGGATATGTATCAGAGAATGCAAGCAGGAGGTCTTTCTCCTGACACGTTCACTTACAGTGTCATAATAAACTCTCTTGGAAAAGCTGGCCATTTACCCGCTGCACATAAGCTCTTTTGTGAGATGGTTGATCAGGGTTGTACCCCTAACTTGGTCACGTACAACACCATGATAGACTTGCATGCCAAAGCGAGAAACTATCAGAGCGCGCTGAAGCTTTACCGTGACATGCAAGACGCTGGGTTTGAGCCTGACAAAGTGACATACAGCATTTTGATGGAGGTGCTTGGACACTGTGGACATCTCGAGGAAGCGGAGGCTGTTTTCACCGCGATGCAGCAAAAGAACTGGATTCCTGATGAACCAGTTTATGGTCTTTTGGTGGATTTGTGGGGAAAAGCTGGTAATGTAGAAAAGGCATGGCAATGGTATCAGGCAATGCTTCATGCTGGTCTGCGACCTAATGTTCCTACATGTAATTCCCTTCTTAGTACCTTCCTTAGGGTTCACAAGATAGGTGAAGCTTACGAGTTATTACAAAACATGCTGTCCCTGGGTCTACGCCCCTCTTTGCAGACATACACTTTACTTTTGAGTTGTTGCACAGATGGGCGGTCAAAACTTGACATGGGTTTCTGTGGCCAGCTAATGGCGGTCACTGGTCATCCGGCACACATGTTTCTCCTCAAGATGCCACCTGCAAGTCCTGATGGCCAAAACGTGCGCAACCATGTGAACAATTTCCTGGATTTCATGCACAGCGAGGATAGAGAGAGTAAGCGAGGACTCGTGGATGCGGTTGTGGACTTTCTACACAAGTCTGGGCTAAAAGAAGAGGCGGGATCTGTTTGGGAAGTTGCTGCACAGAAGAATGTGTTTCCTGATGCATTAAGGGAAAAAAGCAGCAGCTACTGGCTTATCAATCTCCACGTAATGTCAGAGGGAACTGCAGTTACCGCGCTTTCTAGGACGCTTGCTTGGTTCCGTAAGCAGATGTTAGCTTCGGGATCTTGCCCTGCCCGGATTGATATAGTTACTGGTTGGGGAAGACGTAGTAGGGTTACTGGTACGTCAATGGTGAGACAAGCAGTCGAAGAGCTGCTTAACATCTTTGGTTCACCATTTTTCATGGAGAATGGAAACTCGGGTTGTTTTGTTGGATGTGGAGAGTCTCTCAACAGGTGGTTGCTTCAGTCATATGTTGAAAGGATGCATTTGCTGTGACTTTTAGTTTCAGATTTTAGGCTTTTTCTTATATATGTTTGATCTTGGTCGATTGCATTGTTTAGTTTACGAGTCATAAGTTAAGGTTAGGGATAGACTTGGGAATTTGTTCTCTCCAGTCTTCTGTCCTCCGACTTTCAATTTGTATCTTCTTCGTGGAATAATATGAGATTAGTTGACTCAGTTCAGGTAATCAAACACCTAGATTTATTAATATGTGGTAGTTTTTTCTCATACAAAATCAAATGCTTCCAAAAGGGAAAACAGTAATAGACTTGCTGATGTACAAAGGTTAAAAAGAAGGATTTTTAGACAAGTCTAGTGTTGTAGGAGGCACATAAAGAGCACTTGTGATAAAACCAATGGTAAGGAGCATTTCCCTTTCTCCCACAATCATTACATAGTATTATCTGCACTCGACCATTTAAATTTAGACAATGACTTGATATTTTGCGCATGTATGAGATTTGAGAGAAGAACATGAGTTTACCTGAGTTTGGTTTAAGTATTCATCTGGCATTTTTTGTTCTGCAAGCAATGCATCTAACATTCTAAAGTAAACCTGCAAGAGACAGCTATTTGATTAGTGAATCAGTTCAGTGTTTTGTGTACTTTTTGCAATTTTTCAAGGAAAGAACCAAAACTGTTACTAACCTGCATATCCCCTAGTGACTTGCTGCAAATAGGGCATGTGTAATGCGAATATGTGTAGTCCTACAACAAGAAAACATACACACCTTCTAAGTAACAGTTTTAGCATATGTTTGAACTTTCAAGTGAAACATATTGAGAAAGTGAAAGCACCTGAAAGCATGTTGAGTGCATCACATGACCACATGGAAGAGCCTTGACAGGAGAATTCGAGGTAAATATATACTCATGGCAAATCGGACAATTATCTTCTAAACACTTCTCTCTACATACATGTTCTATTAAGGTCCGTGACATACAAGCATTACATTTCATGCAATGAAAGTAGTCAATCCCCAATCCTTTCCCTACCCGGCAAAGATTGCAATAAGGACAATGATAAATTTCCCTGCAAAATAAGCCTTTTCTCATCACGAAATAAATTTCATACATGATTTCTACCAAAGTTTGAACCAAGATTATTTTAGAACCAGAAATGACTCTAGAGACAAAGTGTTCAATATTAACATCAATCCTTATTCACATTTAGCATCTCATGTTTGAATTGAATATATATATATATATATCTAAAAATTATAACATCCTATGATGTTATAATTTCATGAAAAATTCAGTAGAGTATGCATGTATAAGATTTACCTTTCATCGTCAAATAATTTGCAGATTTTGCAGTAATATTTTCCCATTGATGAATTGCATATAGTATTCGAGCAGCTCGCACCTACGGGCTGGATTATCAGGCACTTCATGCACATCATCTTTGTGATTTGTTTCCTACACAATTAGTTTAGACGGATGAAAAATGCAACAAGATTATGGAAAATTCATTACCTGAAAATTATAAACACTAAAAATGCTACTACCTGTCGACTGAGTGATCAGCTTCTTCATCGTGGCAGCGTATACATGTGAAGAGCGCGTTGCAGCAAGGAGCAAGAAGCTTGCTACTCCTCTTGTAGTGTTTGCAACCAAATATTAGTTTTTCAGGATCTCGATAAGATGGATGCTGACCAAAAACTTCTTCTCGATTGCTTGAGAGAATGGATGACTCAAGACTACATATCCGTTGTGTGGCAGTCCAACGGCTGAAAAAGTACACAACAAACGGCATGAAGCTTGAATCTCATAGTAGATTGAGAAAGAAACTATGATGAATCTAAAATTTACACCATAAATCAAAAACCAAAAACTAAAGGCCATTAACCATTCCGAAATCTACAAAAAAAATCAAGAGTAAATTATGTTTTCCAAAGCATAAATCAAGACTAAAAAGACTACACTTCAAAGGTATCATATAACATGGCAGAGATATTACCTCATTAACAAGTTCTGCATGATAAATGATTTCTTCTGAGGATCCAAGGCGGAATCACGGGATATTCTTCTTATCGTAGCCTCCACATCCTCCTGAGTCATTGATAATAGGCACTCATATTTACTTGCTTGGCCAGTTTGGCTTGCTTTCTGAGCCATTTGGAAAGCTTGAGCGTCACTTCTCATTAGGCAGTTGCTGTCAGTTTGATCGTTGCGCCTCATTTCGTCGCCTTCTTTACATACTTTTTTACTTTCCTGATTATTCTCCCCTTTGCTGCCAACTTCTAACTTATTATTAAGAGCAGCCTTTCCAAGTAGTGGTTTATTATTCATGATATCCTTTGAATCTGTCTCTAAATATTCTAGAGGTTTGCTACAAATGCTCGCGCTGTCCTCATCGTCAAAGATATATCTCCAGACAATATCTAATGGATCTGAATCCTCGGATGAGTCTTTAGTTGATTCCTCTGTTTCCTCTCCTACGACATGACAATTGTACCATTCTGTTAGCCATTCAGCAAACATAGTTTTCCTCGTTGCTTGGCGCCACAAGGACATCACGACATGTTGTTCATCGGGGATCAAAGATTCCATCAACCAAGGAATCATATCTCGCAGTATTTCTCCGCTTATTCTTCCAAGCATACACGCTATGATTTTCTCCTGTTCTTCGATAGTGAAGCAGTCTCTAAACAAACACCAGAGCTCGGTCTCTTCGCGTTGCAGATGCTCTGACAACAACTTATGAATGGATTTGCATATATTCTGGAGACTCATACACAGCTTCTCATACTTCACATTTGAACTGATTGTGGATACCAACATGTTCATTTCAGCCATCTCATTCAAAATGAACGATACTTTATCGAGGTGCTCAACTTCAAGTTCGTGATCAAGACTGTATGACTGACTAATGTTTTGTAGTTTACCCTTTGCCTCTAGAGCTGGAAATGCAATTTCATCCTCTGCATCTGAATGTATCTGATACAAGAATTTTATAAGATGAAACCGCTGATGAAACTCCCCGAGGAAGCTACGGTCTGCTGAAAGTCGAGCTGAGCCGCATACAAGGTAGTCTAAATCCTTCTTCATCGCCTTGTGGAAGAAGAAAATCAGATCGATCGGCTTCAAGTCAATAATATTCTTGTCACCATAAAGATGAGGAAGATTTTGAAGTGGCTTGAGCTTTCCTGCGATAATTATTTGCTGATTCATTGCACTCGAGTAAGGAGTCTCGTTCATGTAACCAGCAGGTAAACACGTTGAAGATCCTTGAAATGCAAGCAAATAAGGATCAGATCCTTGTAATTGCTGCACAAAAGATCCAGAAGCTTCTTGAGTATGTTCCTCTTCAAAGGAGCATCTTGGTTTGAACATAAAGGAGAGCTCATTCCAGAAGCTTTCAACTGATGTTTTACCCGAGTAACCAAAGCGAAACCACTGCAACAAGAGGTGTGCATAAGATTTATTGGGAAAAGAATTTTCCCAACTTAAGAAATGAATGACTGATTGAGATTCATCTTCTGCCAACTGAGCCGAAAACCACATTACTACACACTTGAGCAATCCAAGAGGCAAGACATGAAGGCTTCGGTATAAGAGTTGTCTCTGCATCTCAGTGTTACAATTCTTGCTGATGATGGGGAATACCTAAAGAACAATGAGTGAATATTTTGAATGTCATATGGAAAATAATACAGGTCCATAAGAATATGAAACAGAGAGATTACCTCTGTTTCATCTACAGAAAACTGTTTTGTTACTGTCAGTATAAGACATTCCAGTTTCTCTTGAAGCGTTACGACGAAATTGTCACTCCCTATTCTAGTTTCAAGGTTTAGAGACCTCTTGAATTTTTCCACATGGCCATTTATGGTGAATTGTTTGGAAGTGGAAGAGTGTTGATCCACCAATTCTTCAAACAGTGGGTAAAAGAACTTGTTAAATGCATTGCTGAAATGAAAGTATGTCACAGGTTTCTCAGAGAAAACGAAACCAAGATAAATCCAAGAAACGACACACCATATCAGAGAAGACAGAAAATTATTTACCCATAAAAGATAAGGACATCAGCAAGGAAGTTTAGCCGAACCACAAGCACATTGAGATCCAGCGAAAGGCTTGGAAATTTCAACTGGCATAATCCTTCTTGGATGTCTACCAAATCTCTTTTAATAGCGTTATGCCAAAGCTGAATACCATGAATCAAAGTGTGTCCTGTATTTGGACTAGAAAAAGACAGTTTACTCCACTGCCAAAAACGTTGAAACAACCCGCTAGTACTTGATGAATCTGCGCGAGCTGAGTTCTTTATATTTTCAGACCAGACTCCATTCATAATCGCCGTAAAATTAGAAGAGCTATCGGCAATCAGCCAAGAGTCTATGACCTTGAGGTAGAATTTTTAAAATCATGTTACAATTGCAAAAACATGCATATATAAAAGGAAAAAACTATATATCAGTAGCAGAATATACATACCAGTTGCAAGTAGACTTCCTTGGGGACAACTATTCTCACGCAATTCTCGACTTCAAATCTCTCCGTGGGAGAGAGTAAAGATGTCATCCATGGGAAAATTTCTTCGAGCAACATCAGTGGAACACTACAAATGAATTGCCACACGAGCGATGCTTGTTCTTCAAAGGAGAATTTATGAATTAACAAAGGAAACACCTGCCGCTCTTCTTTAAGCATATGCTGACATATAGAGGACTGAATGGTTCCTATGCATAATAGAAGCTCACGAAGAACATCAGCAATATTGTTTCCTGTTTCTTCTTGGAGAAGATGTAGCCAGTGAAAAATTGAAGTGAAAAGATCATCCGTTGCATCATGTTCAAGCGCATAGTTATAAACAATGTTTTTCACACGAGTGTCCAGCGCTGAAAAGATAAGCTGCCCCCAGTGAAAAAACAAATCATATTCATTACAACAAAGTTTATGGATCAACCTCTGGAGATGTGTAAGTCGACTAACCTCATCTTCAGCAGCGATATGGTACTTATACACAAGCTTCAGAAACTCAAACTTACGGCGGAGCTCCACGGCTAGATCGGGACTTGCGTCACCGGCTAGACGATGGAGCTCCGCCAGCTGCGCACGGAAAGCCTTGTGGAAGTAAACAAACAGAAGAATCGGAGAATCCGACAGGTGAGGAACATCGGTCGGTTTATTGTCCAGTCGGTTGTTGTTGTCGGGGGGAAGTGGATCAGGTGGAAGATCTCCGACTTCCATCCACCATGAACAGGAAGTAGAAGAAGAAGAAGGAAACACGTTGACGAGAAGAGAAGGTGATTTAAAGGGTCGAGCATCGTCGTCGTCGTCTCGGATTTGTTTAAGAGTGTTGTTTATATTATAAAGATTGGAAGTGATGGAGACGTTATACAACCAACAAGGCTTTTATCATACTTTGGCCCCATGTGACCCGCGATTTATCTATTTGTCGTTTACTAGTATTATTTTTCTTTTCTTTTGACGGCCTAGTAATTATTTTAATTTTTTCTATTGTAATTTTTTAATATAATTGTTATTAATCGTTCTAACCGGAAATCTAGTTAAATACACTGAATATAACAATTCAAAATTAACAATGGATAAACCAAATCAAGATTAAACGAAAAAATCCAAAGATAAGATTTTTCGATTATGAATAAAAACAGAGATAAAATTTAATCCGGAATTTCACTAGCAGACATGAATAACCGATCCCAAACTTTTGATTCCACGACGAGAGATTTTTCTCTTCGATTTCACTTTCGGTGTTATAGATCTCATAAACAGTTGGTATCTAACCAAATTGCCACTTATCTTTACATTCTTTGACAACTCTATAAGAAAGTCTCTGTGATTTTGGAGTAGGGATATTCCGTCTGGACAAAGACAAAAATATGGGTTTCCAACATATTCCAGATAACCAATTTGTCATCTATTTGCCGTGATCCTTTGTCGTCAAAGTCCGCTTTTCCATCAGCTCCGTTGATGGTTCACATCATGAGACCACAACTTCAACTTCTCTATTCTGGTGCGTTTCAATATTTTCTAGTTTGTTGATCGTTATTTTCAAAATTGTTTGTTTCGTTGTCATCATTCCGCTTTTGTTTCTGTTGTTGCCATCGTCTCGTTCCAGCACACTACTATTTTACATTTCAGTCAAGTCGGAGGAAACAAACTATTGAGTCCCCGACCACCATAGTTTAGATCCATATGAAGCACAAAAAGAATGTTCATTCCAATTTTGATAAGGATCACCAAAATCAGATAAATGGAACAAGAAAAAGTTAGGTGGTGATTAGGATCACCAGAAGGTAAGAGAGAAAAAATTTGCCAACAAACTTACTTTGAAAGCCAACAAATTATATCCACCACCATTAGTTATCTACACGTACAAACATGACATAAAACATATATTTTTCAAAAAAAAAAATTGATGAAAACAACAAAAAGTTTAATAATTGAGGTGACCACCAAGACAAGATTGGGTTAAATGCAATTTGGGTTTTTCTTGGAATAAATCCCATAAACTCGGTGGTGGAGTTTGGGTGGTTAGGGATTGTTTAGGAAAAGTTAAGAACCTTCGTCACAACTACAAGTTACCAAGACACTTCCTTCAAAGTGTTTAAATAAGGCACAACATCACATTTTCTATATAGTTTTTTTGTATTGAAGATTCCTTCTCTATTGGTGCCATTAACAATCCAGACATTTGGACTTTCTATATCTATACATGTTCGGAATTTAGATAAAGAACAAAGATCAACTAATCAAGGAACCTATTTTATAGTAAAAAATGTGTCCGATGAAAATAGATGGAGATCTTATGTAGCATCTGGTCCCCCTAGTTGGCTAACTCAACTCTTTAGAGTGTTCCTTTTAGTTGATTTATGTTCTTATTTTCTGTTTGCTCTTTGCCTTTTGTTCTCTTAAGTTTGTACTCTCTTTTTGTACTCTTTCGTAACTTCCTCTTATTAATTTATTTTAAGATGAAAAAAAAAAAAATTGAGGTGACCAAAATATGTATATCTGACGTCGACAGATGAGTCAGCCGGATCAAGTGCTAATATACCCCTTTGACCCAAAAAAAAAAATTTATCATATCCCTTCCTTAATCTATATACCCTCCATTTATTCTACAATAAATCTTTCTCATTTCTACCCTTCCTTCCTTTTTTATTTTAATCAAATTTAAATCAACTACCTAATAAATTATATTTAATTTATCATTAAAATCAAAATAACCAAAAAAAAAATTTCTAAAAAAAATTGTTCTTCCTCTCTGTTTCTAGCCGTGAGAAGAACAGAGAACAATTTTTTTTTTTTTCGTTTTTTCCATTATTTCTTCTCATTACCATTCTCACATCACTAAAGCCTTCCAAAAAAAAAAAAATCAAGTTTATTCTCTTCCTCCTTGCATCATAGGTACATTTTAAAAGTTTTTTTTTCCAAATTTGGAGAATTTCATATAGATTTGATAATTTCTCGTTTTGTATGGTTTTTTAGATAGCGAACTCAATTTCTATGTCTAATAGGGTATTATGATGATTTTCGTGATGAATTTACCAGTTAATTCGTACTAAATCGCACGTAAATTGAATTTTTAGTAGTTTAACCACTACAACTAGGTACTACTGGTCCTACGAGTACAACTAGGTACTACTGTGACTTGTTAGTCGTACTGGTACAACTGTATTACTGAGACTAACTGGTCTTACTGGTACAACTAGTAATACTAATGGTATTAGTCAAGCGGAACTATAATTATTTACTATCAACCGATTAAGCAATGAAAGGGTGG
>OVAP01004839.1:0-13893 GCA_900406295.1 Aurinia saxatilis | reverse complement strand
ATTAATTATATATATATATATATATATATATATATATATATATATATATATCTGATGGATCATATAAAATCTGAAAACTATGAACTATAATCTGATAAGATTAAGTTATATGTAAATCATAATTTTGCCTTATTAGGACACTTAATATATAATAATCAAAATTTATGTTTTTTTGCGTGATATATTCTTGGAAATGTTATTGATTTTTTTTCTTTCCGAAAATACGCATTCTGAAATAGAAATAGAGAAATATTAAGAAATGCCCATTTCAATATGCCCCTTTCAAAAATACTCATATTTATCTTTCAAAAATACCATTTTTTGGATTTAGGGTTGATTTAAGGTTTAATTTAGGGCTTAAATCTTGTAGGGTCAGGGTTTAGTGCTTTACAAACTATTTGGGTTGATGTTTGAGGTATTAGGGTTTATATTTTAGGAGTTTTGGATTTATTATGGATTAAAACCTTTTTTAGGGTTCATAATTTCTAAACCCTACAACCCTACAAAAAGTTAAGAATATTTTAAAATATTGAAAATGATAATTTAGATTGAAACTAATATATTTTTTCAAAAATAGCAAAAAAAAAAAAGAGAGGGGTATTTGTTAAAAGAGGTAGAGTAAAAGGGGCATTTTTGAAATTCCCCCATTGAAATACTCAGTTTTTAAAATACCATCTCAAAAATATTTTTAAAACTATCCCTCATTATCCAAACTACTTTTTCTATATATAGTTGACCATTTTTTTAGGGTTTAGAGTTTTAGGGCTAGGGTTTTGTAAAAAATTAAAATTCAAGGTGGGCACACGGTTTATAAGGTTTAGGTTTAAATCCTTCTAAAGTTATGGTTTAGGATTCAATAAGTAATAACTATAAGGGTTTAAAAGTTTAGATTTTAGGGCTTTATTATTTGTTAGGGGCAAAAACCCTTTTTGGGATTTATGATTTTAGGGTTTAGGGTTTTTGAACCTAAACCCTAGATAAAAAATCTATAAATAGTTTTATTTTTCTAATTGTATCTTTAAAAAAAAAAATTCATATAAGTAGTACACCAAAATGAGAAATTTTGAAATCCCCCAATATAATTATAATTATTACGGGGAAACTGTCATTTATTTCTCCAAATTTATGAATTTGAGCACTTTTATAAAAGCTTATAAACAGTTCGTCAAATTATTATTATTCTTTGGGATTTTGTTTGTGTAGAATTATTGTGTTACGGTCTATTTAGTTTATTGGTTAGTTTATTTTTGTAAGGCTCTCGGGCCGTTGCAAATATCCTATCTGGCCTTGGTTGGTTTCATGATGCCCAGTACCGGCGTTCTTATGGGGGCTCGCAATGTCCGGCGAAGTCTCTCACCCGTACATGCTGAAGTGGGGATTTTTCTTTGGGCTATGCTGAGCATGCTCAATCACCATAAACTTGGTGTACCCCCTGACTGGTTTCCCAACTGGGTTGATAGTCGTTTAAATGTTGTCGACAAAAATAAAAAAATAAAATAAGAACAGCGTTTATTGGTTAATTTGTTTATCCATAAAATTTTATAAGAATTTGCATTACTGATTGGATCACCGAAAGAACTATATGAATTTTGGTTGAAGATAATTGAAAATTTCCTTTGAATCAATATAGTACTTTCCATCGAATAAATGCTTGACCCACAAATTATTTATTTGGACGATTAAGTTCCAATTACTCAAAAGTTTCGGTAATTACGAAAACTACCCAAATCACATGACTAAAATCCAACCATTATCAGATTTATTATACATTCAGTGATTTTTACTACCCAAATCAATTTTAAGTGTTATAGTTAATCTGATAGGTTTGGATATTCTAAACATATGTACATCAAATCTACTTAGTAACCTTATGAACATATATCATTCTTAGTAGAACATAAGTAAGTTGTAGCTATTAACAATATAAAAACAAAACGAGAAATACGATTTTTATTTTATATTAAATTCTTAGTGTATTAATTTTTAAATGAGGTTACATGAGCATACATAGTGATTGAAATACAAATGATCATAAAAACCAAGGATGCAGAAAAGTGAATGGAATAATAAATTTCTAACATTGTTGGCAGCTACATTCATTAGAAATGCATTTTTGAATCTTGCAAGATGAAAAACAACTATTTTGACAATCGCCATCATTGAAGCAAGACCCAAAGTATTGATCTTCATGCTTTGGTGGGGATTCTCCTCCAACACGCTCACTCATTCTTCGTGGTTGCATTTCCCTTGCATTTGATACGCACACACCTACATATATTTATATGTTGATTCATTATTTATCATATATTATACAATTAATCAATTCAAATTTCAAAGTACATGTAGAAAGATAGACTAACATGAGAGAAGGAGTGCAGAGAGAAAAATTAGCAAAGTTGTCTTTGATGTTGACATGTCTTCTTAACTCGATTTTTATATTTCTAGTTGTGATGATATTTTATATATCTTTGTATATATTTATATTGTCTTATGATGCATAGAGAATGACATATTTATACTACAGATTTGTGAAATGATGTAGTATAAAAAAGACAACAAATTTGAGAAAACATATTGGTTTGGTAATTGATTTTATTTTGATATATTTTCTTAAAAAAATGACTTATATATCTTTTAAAAAATATTAGTATATTCTTTAATATACATTTTAAGAAATTAAGATGAAAGGTTTAAAAGGTTTTGAAGAAACTAACACTTAAAGTGTAAGGTAAAATTTGAAAATTGAAAAAAACTTATATTCTCTAAATAATTGATATCCCTTATTTTCAAAGTACCTTATTTATATTACTATTAAGTATTCATATTTTTGTATATTGTATGGAAACTGTGGAAAAAATGAGAAAAATTAAAATGATGAAATTTGAAAATTGAAGGGAAATATTAAGTTTTAATAAAATATTAAAATTATTTTATCACCTTTTTAATAATAAAATAGTATTTTCACAATTTTATGACATCAGTTTTTCTTAAAAGTCTTAGATAATAACAGAGTATTGAATGGGCAGAATGCTAGATTAAATTGTTTTTTTAAATGAGACAAATTATATATACATATATGTATATACATATGTATATATATGTATAAACATTTTAGGGTAGTTAATTCTTTCATATTTGGTCTTTATGTAGTGTTTTAAAAATATTTTTTTAAAACTATTAAAACAACTTCCTTAGAAAATATAAAGTAAATCTCTCAAATTAGTAGAGTATATCTAGTTTTGATTACTTTTGTATATCAGCAACATATAATATATAAATAAAATTAGTAAAATATGAGTTACAATCTGATCATATAAAGTTATATACCTCATAATCTTCTTACTAATCATAATTTATTGTATTACAATATAAATTATTCAAAAATTTATATATGTTTTGGTGTGATATATTTTAGAAAGTTTATCATTTTTTAAATAAAAAAATCCTATTTTGAAATATTTAAAAATAAAATAAAATAACATCTCTAAAATGTTTTTAGCATACCCCTTATTTATCCAAACAATTTTTCTTCATAATTGACAAATTTGTTAGGGCTTAGGGGTTTAGGGCTAGGGTTTAGGGATAATTTAGTGTTTAAATTTTTGCATACAGTTCAAAAGGTTTACGTTTAAACCCTTATAGAGTTAGGTTTAGGATTTAATAACTAATATCTATTTGGGTTTAAGGGTTTTGATTTTAACGGTTATGATGTATGATTTTAGGGTTTAGTGTTTTGGAAACTAAATCCAAGATACCAATCCTATAAAAGACTTATTTCTATATAGTATTGTTTACCAATATATTTTTAAAACGTAGTACACCAAAACGGGGACTTTTGAATTTTCCGCAAAATTATTATAATTTTTACAGGGAAACTGAAATTTAATTCCCCAATTTTTGAAATTGAGCACTTTTATAAAAGCATATAAACAGTTTGTTAGTTGTTTTTTTTGGCAATTTTTGTGTGTGAGTGTTTTTTTTGTCAACATCATTTACATTATATCGGTTGGGAAAGCTGATACACAAAAGTTTATCCTTTTGTATTTAACCGCAAGAGCACAACAATTATCAGTTATAGTACTAAAGGTATCGAATCCACAAAGACCAATAAATTTGCAAACTAAATTAATAAACTCTAAATAAATTATAGGACAGAGGTTTTAAATCACTAATTATCAATGACTAACAGATTAAAGGGTTTAAACAATAAATGGCAACCAGACGCGTCGAGTGTCGATCGACACCAATAGGGTGTCGATCGACTCCGCACGGGAAATTCAGATACCAACTTAATTCTTGAACAGGAAATCTTATTGTAATACATACCAACTTCCATTGAGTATGCAATCTATGATTAAACCCTAGAAAACCAAATTCCTTTGTGAGTTCTAAAGGATTAATCATGCATTAAACCTAGGTTCAGTTGTTCATAAACTATCTAAACTAAATTCCTTTGTGAATAGATAATCTACTCCTACTAAGATTTGTTCCAGTAATTATTAACACTTCCATGTATAATAATAGCTTGTGATCTAAACTCTAGGTGATCAAGCAAGAGTTAGCATTAAACTTAATCTTCAACCTAAAATCTACCATATGACTATCAATTCTTCATTTAAATCCTAGGAACCCTAAGCCTAACAAAAGATTTACCCAAACATAGCTAAACAAAACATCAAGAAAATAATTGAAAGCATGTAATAAGATAACCAAAAGAGGGTCTAAGAAATTCTCCTTTACAAAAACTCTCTCAAAGATAAAAATAAAGCATAAGCCTAAACAATGGCTGTAGAAAAGTATTTATAGGGTCTAGGATGGATTTTAGAATTAGGAAATGTTCATAAAAGATTTGGTATAAATCTTCATGTAGAGATTTAAGGAAATATGCATAATATACGTCTGATGTCGATCGACACCCTCCTCTGNTATAAATCTTCATGTAGAGATTTAAGGAAATATGCATAATATACGTCTGATGTCGATCGACCCCCTCCTCTGTTTTTGCCTTTTTTCTTCGTTTTTTTTTTTTTTGTGTCTCCTCAAGCCTCCATTTGCTCCATAATTCTTCTAGATCCTTTCAAAGCTCCAAAACTCGTTCATGCACCTAAAATGACTCACTTGGAATCTAATAATAATATATAGACTCCAATAAATAATTATATGTTTATTATCATAAAAACCGGTAAAATACGAGATATATCAAAAGCCAACCTGGGGGTACATCATTAACATAGCTAATTCCTGCTAGAAAAGTCTGGCAATACGTGTTAAGGCCACTTTGGTATTATAACTACGGGGTACATAACATAACGAGAAATTGAAGAAAGAAATCTTCAAATACGCGACATCATAGAAGTAGGTCGAGAAGGCCGGCCAGTCCGTCGGGGTGGAAACCATCCTCACTAACTCCTGCAAAAATATTGCAAATGTGACATCCAAGATGATCGATCATACTCAGCATAGCCCAAAGGAAAGCCTCCACTTCAGCATGTAGGGGAGAGAGATTTCGCCGAACATTTTGAGCCCCCATAAACACGCCAGTATTGGGGTCTTCATGAAATCAACCAAGGCCAGAGGGAGTGTTGAAAGACTTTTAGGGGTTTAGGATTTTATGTCATTTAAACCCTAAACCTAGTTTACACTTAAAAGGTGGTATTTTTGAAAACTTTCCTATTCAATAATATTTTGATCACCCACTTTTAATTTACTTTAGCCCCCTCCCCTCCCCCAATTATCTACTTTCCCACTAAAAAAAGGAAAATGTCCATTAAATATGTTCCAGCGTATAAATAAAACAGTGCGAATAAATATTCATATACAAATATTATTTCTCTGAATATGAGTCTGGATTAGTGAATATTATCTAACACTACCCAAATCATATTATTAAAAATATGACATTATTTAATATGTTCTGCGTTTTCACAAATGTTTACTAGTCGATCTATTTTTAAGTGTACAATTTGTATTGTTGTTTAGATATCTAAAGTACAGGTATTTTGCTTTTTCTCTATAATTGTATTCGGTACAATTCGTATTGTTGTTTAGATATCCAAAATACATGTATTTGGAAATCATCCTCACTAACTCCTACGAAACTATTGCAAATGTGACATCCAACCTATGATGATCAATTATACTCAGCATAGCCCAGAGGAAAGCCTCCACTTCAGCATGTAGGGGAGAGAGATTTCGCCGAATATTTTGAGCCCCCATAAACATGCCAGTATTGTGGTGTTCATGAAATCAACCAAGGCCAGAGAGAATGTTGAAAGACTTTTGGGAGTTTAGGATTTTAGGTCATTTAAACCCTAAACCTAGTTTACACTTAAAAGATGGTGTTTTTTGAAAATTTTCTTTTTCAATGGTATTTTGATCGCCCACTTTTAATTTACTTTAGTCCCCTCCCCTCCCCCCAGTTATCTACTTTTCCACTAAAAAAAGGAAAATGTCTGTTAAATATGTTCCAGCGTATAAGTAACACAATGCGAATAAATATTTAGATACAAATATTATTTTTCTGGATATAAATCTGGATTAGTGAAAATTATCTAACATTACTCAAATCATATTATTAAAAATATGACAATTATTTAATATGTTCTGCATTTTCACAAATTTTTACTAGCCGATCTATTTTTAAGTGTACAATTTGTATTGTTCTTTAGATATCCAAATACATGTATTTTGGATATCTAAACAACAATACGAATTGTACCGAATACAATTATAGAGAAAAAGCAAAATACATTTAAGGCACCAAATAAAATAGAGAAAAAGCAAAATATGTATTGTATAAAATTTCTTTTTTTCAATAACATGCAGTGTGTCGGTTCAAACCTATATGATAGCACATTGATATCACTAATACAAACCAATTCTCTACATGTCTTGGTCTTTTATTCAAGAACGTAAAAACATGTTTACGCTTGTTGTTATAACCTAAAAAAGTGCATAACATTGGTTTTAACATTGTTTGCATATACACTGATGAGACCTGCTGCATTTCTGAAATTTGCAAGATCCGAAACAACTATTTTGGCAATCGGCATTTTTAAAGCAAGTCCCAAAAAATTGATCTACATGCTTCGGTGGAGATTCTCCTCCAACCCGCTCATTCATTCTTTGTTGTTGCATTTCCCTTGCATTTGATATCCACGGACCTACATATATGTACTTCATTCATTAAATAATCATCTATTCAAATCTCAAAGTAAATGTAGAAAAAAAAAAACCAAACAAACCTGAGAGAAGGAGAGTGACTAGAACAATGAGCAATGTTGCTTTAATGTTGCCATAACTTTTCAACTCGATTATATTGTTATGACTGTGATGTGATTCTATATTGTCTTACTATGTATCTATATGTGATATGAGGAGGCACAGAGAATGGTATATATAACGTCGAAAATACTATAAATGTGAATGATGAACTAGATCAATATATTCAGTATTTTATTATATAAATGTCAATGCATCACATTACATTTTGGAAGAATGTTTCTGTATTTATACAATTTTCATTCCATATTTAAATTTTGTAAGAATTTAAGTGGAAAGTCTTACGTATTTAATAAAAATAAATATTAGGTAAATGGTAGATTAAAAAGTTAAAGGGAAAAAGAGAAACATTTGAGAAAACACTCTTTTACTAATAATTTTTATATAGAAAAATATATATGTGGAAAATAATTTTTTCTAATTTTTATTATTGCCTTTCTTATTTATATATTTTATAAGAGATTTAATGGGAAGTGGTTTTCATAAAATTGGAAAATTTAAGGAAAAAAACTTTTGTGTAAACATAAATTTTTGGTAACTGATTTTCCTTTAAAAGATATATATTTGAGAAAAGTGATATCCTCCATTTTTTATATACTACCTTTTTAATACAGTTAAGTGGTTGGTTGGTTGGATTGTAGCTGTAGATTTGTTATTGTACAACTTTTGTTGTAGGTGTGTTGGTTGTAGTTGTAGATTTACTGTTATAAAACTTTTGCTGCAAAATTTATGCTGTAATTATGCTGGTTGTAGCTGTAAGTTTTGTTGTTGTAGGTATTTTAAAAGCAAAGTATGATTGGTAAATATACGATTTGTATTTCTGTCCAAATTAATTATTTTACGTAAATAAATATGCTTTGTGTTAGTTAAAAAGGTATATATAATTTACTTTCAAGACAATTAATAATGAAATTCTAAATTATTTTAGAATAGGAATAATTTAAGAAATATTTATTATAATATAAAAATTAAATAAAACTTTAAATATCAAAAATGAAAAATCCAATTAAAAATAATGACTTATGAATTCTTGATTTTTTTTTTTTCATATAATAATTTTGTAATTTTTTAAAAAAAATTTTAAAGGCCAATTAGAGGGGATGTATGATTCTGCTTCCCACAGCAGAGAAAAAAATATTTGTTTTTTTGTTATATATATATATCGTTACAGCCTCATCGGTAAAATTTTACAAATATAATAGTTGGTTATTTTCTACACATAAAATTAGAGACAAGATTTGTCTCCAAGTATCTAACATATGTGATGTACTCAGCGTGCGTAGTTAGTTACAAATATTATATATAGATATATAGTCATCTATTTAACTATAATGATTTAGGGGTTCCACATATATATTCTACATATGGTCATCTACTTATGTACATAGTGAGTTACAAATATCATAATTATATAGTCATCTACATTTTAAACAAGTCCCGACATCATCATTTCAAATTAAATATTTGTGGAAAAATGTACTTACTTATTTGACATAAGTAATTAAGTACAAATATCTTATATGTAGGGGTTGCCTGCTTAAAACCTCCCTTACTATATCGGCTAAATCCGTTAAATCCTGTACTATTTTGTTCTTTGTCTCACGACATAAACTTTTTGATTCTGTCTAATTGCACCCATACTAAATTTTGTCTCTCCAGATAACCATTTAAAATTGAACCGGACCTTAAACGGATAATTAGCGTTTTGAAATCACGTTTGTAGATTAATCTAATAAGATTAAAATATTTATATACAATTAAATATTTGACAGCTTAAAACCCTTTCTATTATATCGACTAAAGCTGTAACACCCTGTACTATTTTGATCTTTGTCTTACGACATGAACTTTCCAACTCTCTCACATTGCACCCGTACTACATTTAATCTCTCCAGATAGCCATTTAAAATTAAAGCGGACCTTAACCGAATAATTAAAGTTTTGAAATCACGATTGCAGATTAATTTAATAAGATTAAAAACTTTTAATACAGTGTCTACGGTGTTTACTTCATAAAAACTAGTAAATAAAGGCCTACCAAAACTAGATATAGAGTCACAAGGTACATATTATTGATTTAGAATGGTAAAACGCAAACACACAAAAACAAACTAAGCAAACAATATTTTTTAGGTCCAGACTCTTATACGGATCCTAGGCGTAAATCAAATGAGTATCAACTTTTGTGTACATATCAGAGTGTCATATTTATATATAGGAAAATTAATTGAACTCTAGATGACCCTTATATGATCATCTAATGGCTAAATAGTCTAGAAATAATAATAGTATTTATGGCTTATAAGAGTGTATGCGGTGCTTGCTTTATAATAACTAGTGAATAAAGCCAACCAAAACTTGATATAGAATCACAAGGTACATATTATTCATTAAACTTAGTTTTTCACTATTGTCAACGATTGAGTTTCTGTGAAGAATCACTATAGGATTGTCTATGATTAGCCATTTTAGCTTACGAAGAGTGATCACTGTTCAAGTCCGTCATCATCCTCGGTGGAAGCTGCTTCTACGAAGGAAGCTAAATCTTTTTTCCAATCGTACCATTTCCAAATTTTAGATAAAGGAGTTGCGTGTGAGGAATTTCTAAGAAAAAGCGGAATCTTTCGACTTCCACTCAGAGGGGATTTTCTCTCTGGAAACGCCGCACATCGCGGTTGTTTTTTTCACCAGAGAAGACGAGCGTGCGACGATAGAGGAGATTAAGGAGTGTTTGGAGATTGAATCATGGAAATGAAATTTTTGTTTGTCGATTCAATTCACAGAGAAAACGAGAGTGTGAGGGTTTATTTTTGGATTTAATTTGGTTTTAGATTAGGTTTTTGGTATAATCCGGTTATTAGTTGTATTTTTAACTGTATTTTGAGGTTTTAAATCTTTTAAATTAATCTGCAGTCGTGATTTCTAAACTCTAATTATCCTAATAAGGCCAAGTTCAATTTAAAATGGCTATCTGGGGAGACTAAATGTAGTACGGATGCAAGGTGTTCATGTCGTAAGATAAAGATCAAAATAGTACAGGGTGTTACAGCTTTAGTCGATATAGTAGAGGGAGTTTTAAGCTGTCAAATATATAATTTTATTTAAATTTTTTTAATCTTATTAAATTCATCTGTAAACGTAATTTCAAAATGCTAATTATCCGGTTAAGGTTCGGTTCAATTTTAAATGGCTATCTGCAGAGACTAAATTCAGTACGGGTGCAATTAAACAGAATCGGAAAGTTTATGTCGTAAGACAAAGAGCAAAATGATTTCCACTAAATATTTGTGGAAACATGTAATTACCTAGTTGACATTAGTAATTAAGTACAAATATCTTATATGTAGACATATACGTTCGTCACGGAAAACTGCAAAAACTTAATCATGTCACTATCAAAAGGTTTAATAAAAAATGTGTAGGACAAGTCACTTTCGACAGCTAGAAAGAGAAATTGAAATGTGTCATTTCAAGGGCAAATTAGGCATCACAACACTTTTTCACCCATGTAAGTTTTGCAATAGCCCAAATAAGTGTATTTGCCTACATAATAATAAAAAGGATGATAGTTTGCCAGTTCATTCTTCTATATACTACATTTCTTTCTGTTAGTAGTTTAGTAAGAAATTAGATAGAAAATATTAAAATTTAAGAAAATGTAAATGATGAAATTGGAAATTAGAGGGTAAATGACAAGGTTCTTTAGGATAAATAAAACAAGTTTTCTTTTATAATTTTTAGTTATATTCTAAGAAATTAAAGATAATAATAATAAGAGTAATTGCTCGAAACCATTAAAAAAACCTTAATTAGAAATCTCGCAGTACTATGTAGACTTGTGATACGATATATATTATTGATTGTTAATCCGCTTATACANTCTCTCTCTCTCTCTCTCTCTCTCTCTCTCTCCCTCCCTCCCTCTCTCTATGACAGTCTCGTTGTGGAACAACCGCTCAAGGAAGCACTTGATACATCACCAACACTTAGATGTTTCTTCAAGAGGATGGTATCAAGCAATGTGAGTGTGGAAGAGAGCACAACGATGATTTGGACAGCCGTTAGTGCTGTTATCTTGAACCGAATGCCAGAGAAGCTACCCGATCCAGGAAGTTTTGTTCTTGATTGTTCAATTTTGACTGACCGCTTTGAACATTTACTATGTGATTTAGGGTCAGGTGTGAACCTCATGCCACTGTCAGTTGCCAAACGAATGGGGATGATAGATTTCACACCAACAAGAGTCTCATTGATACTTGTTGATCGATCAATTCGAATTCCTGAAGGGATGCTTGAAGATGTGCCTGTCAAGATTGGTGACTGCTTTATACCAGCTGATTTCATTGTTTTGGAATACAATGAAGAACCCAAAGATCCTCTTATCCTAGGAGGACCGTTCCTAGCCACAGCTGGTGCAGTGATTGATGTGAGAAATGGACAGATAGACCTTAATGTTGGCAATATGGTCATGAAATTCAACATGGAAAAGCTGATGAAGAAGCCGACGATTGATGGCCAGACATTCTATGTGGACATACTCACTGATCTCGCTGAAGAAGCTTTAAGGGAAATTCAGTTCGATGATCCACTTGAACGAGCACTTGTTCAAGCAGCTGAATCTGATTTTGACTCGGACAATGTGACTGCTGAACTCAATAAGCTACAGGATTCACAAGTTCAAGTCAGCAAGTTGATAGCTCAAGAAGAACTACCAAAGGCAACTCAGAAGGCTAAGAAGTCACTCGATTGGGATGGGAAATTGGCTCCTAAAGTTGATCTCAAGACACTTCCTGCAGGACTGAAGTATGCTTATCTTGGACCCAACTCTACATATCCAGTGATTATTAATGCTAATCTGAACTGCACAGAGACTGCTCTGTTGCTTAGCCAGGTACAAAAATATCGTAGAGCTATTGGCTATTCGCTTGCAGATCTTCCAGGGATTTCTCCATAGTTGTGCACGCATCGAATCTATCTTGAAGACGAGACTAAATCTTCAATAGAGCATCAAAGAAGACTGAATCCTAACCTGAAAGATGTGGTGAAGAAGGAAATCATGAAACTGCTTGAAGCTGGAGTGATATATGCCATCTCAGATAGTTCATGTTGTACCTAAGAAGGGACGTATCACTGTTGTCAAGAATGAGAAAGACGAGCTGATCCCACTGAGGACAATCACAGGCCACAGGATGTGTATTGACTACCGAAAGCTAAATGCAGCCACAAGGAAGGATCATTTTCCACTACCATTCATCAACCAAATGCTGGAACGACTTGCCAATCATTCATACTACTGCTTTCTCGATGGATACTCGGGCTTCTTTCAGATTCCCATTCATCCGGACGATCAAGAAAAGACAACATTTACATGTCCCTATGACACTTTCGCATATCGCAGAATGCCCTTTGGATTATGTAATGCTCCAGCCACTTTCCAGAGGTGTATGATGGCTATCATTACCTATATGATTGAAGATGTCATGGAAGTCTTCATGGATGATTTTTCAGTCTATGATTCATCATTCAAAGCTGGTCTTGACAACATGTGAAAGGTTCTTAAGAGGTGTGAGGAGAGACACTTGGTTCTTAATTGGGAGAAGTGCCACTTCATGGTCAATGATGGCATATTTCTTGGACATCGCATTTCTGCAGCCGGAATTGAAGTTGACTAAGCCAAAATCCAAGTGATGAAAAGTCTACAAGCTTCTACATCAGCCAAAGAGATCAGAAGCTTCTTGGGACATGCTGGCTTTTACATACGCTGCATTAAAGACTTCTCAAAGATTGCCCGCCCACTAACCACCATGCTCTGTAAGAATGTGAAATTTGATTTNAACCACCCTGCTCTGTAAGAATGTGAAATTTGATTTTACTCCTGACTGTTTGGCGTCTTTCGAACAGATTAAGCAGGCACTTGTTAGCACACCCATTGTTCAACCACCAGTTGGGAATTACCATTTGAAGTGATGTGTGATTCAAGTGACTTCGCAGTTAGGTCAGAGAAAGGATAAGAAGCTTCATGCTATCTATTATGCAAGTCGAACCTTGGACGATGCTAAAAAGAATTACACCACCACCGAGAAGGAGATCTTCGCTGTTGTGTTTGCATTTGAGAAGTTCAGACCTTACTTGGTTGGTTCAAAGGTGATTTTTCACACTGATCATTCAGCTTTGGAATATTTGATGCAAAAGAAGGATGCCAAACCTCATTTACTTCGATGGATCCTCTTACTCCAAGAGTTTGATACTGAAATCAAAGACAAGAAGGGAGTAGACAATAAGGTTGCTGGCCATCTCTCACACCTTCATATCACTGAGGATGTTCCCGTGCACGATAATCTACCCGAAGAGCATGTTTACATGATCGGAGTACAGATTTCAGAGCCAAACTCATTTGCATCAGACTTGTTGTCGATTGACACCAGTGTGGGTGTCGATCGACACCCGACGTTCACAAGGAGTTTTTCAGATTTTTTTCCCACA
The DNA here is from genome assembly GCA_900406295.1 of Aurinia saxatilis. Classification (NCBI taxonomy): domain Eukaryota; kingdom Viridiplantae; phylum Streptophyta; class Magnoliopsida; order Brassicales; family Brassicaceae; genus Aurinia; species Aurinia saxatilis. The sequence goes on along the minus strand of OVAP01004839.1, from coordinate 129 downwards.
TTCTGATTGCTTTGCCGCTGACTCTCGTCCTCCACTTCCTTGGTTCAGTGACATTACCAATTTCCTTGCTGCAGATTTATAAGTTGGTATCTTTTCACTTAAAAAGACCTCGACAACTACAATGTATCA
>OVAP01004838.1:0-13707 GCA_900406295.1 Aurinia saxatilis | reverse complement strand
GAGACAAAGCCAAGTGGGAAGTTTAGAAGGGGCACAACTTGCTGAATTTCAAGCTACATTGAACTCAATGCACAACATGATGCTAAGTAACAACAAAAAGACAGATTCCTTTGCTGATGTCAATCCGAATGGAGAGGAAGTTGGAGAGGAAGTTACTGAGGATGTCAACTTTGTTGGTGGAAATTTTCAAGGGTCTAAGTTTTCTTATGGTCAGAACAAGAACTTCAATTTCAATCAGCCATTTCAGAAACAGAACCAAGGAGGCTACACCACCTATGGAAATTTAGATTATCAGACTCCATCACCAAAGTCATAAGAATTTCTCAAAGTTGAATCAATGTTCGAAAGGTTGCTTGAAGGACAACAAAATCTAATGGTGGATTTTAATGGAAAGGTTGATGTGATGTACACTGATCTGAATGGCAAGTTTGAAGCTCTCAACACTCATGTCAAGAAGCTTGATATTCAAGTATCTCAAACTGCAAAATCAGTGAGGAGACAAGAAGGATTTCTTCCGGTGAAGACCGGATCAAATCCTAAGCAATACGTCAATATGGTTGGCCTAGCAACTAGAGAAGAGATGGAATCAGTTTTTGGTAGGAGTATGACCCAAGAGGAACTCGATTTGGTGGAAGATTATGAGAAAAACGTGATTTTGAAGACTGCAGTAGACAGTGTTGTTCAACACTATGGTGGGTGTCATTCGACACTCAAGAGTGTCGACGCTCACAACGGACCTGTGTCGAGAGGCGAAGAAGAGAACAGCTCGTCACACGTTGGTGTCGAACGACACCAACAGAGTGTCGATCGACCCCCTTCGCGAGACAGACCTGTTTCAGACGCCAAAGATGCAGATTCAAACCCCAATGCCACCGCATCAACCAAGGATGATACACCATCAACCCTAGAGGCTTCACATACCAAAAACCCAACAACTGAACGTGTCTACAAGCCAAGAGTTCCCTACCCTAAAAAGTCTGAGAAGCATATCGAAAAGGAAATTGAAGATAAACGTCAAGCTATTTTTAGGAATGTCATCGACGAAACTCCTTCTTATCGGTTCATCAAGAACTCACCAGCTATTAAGGGTTACATCAAGCAATTGAGCACAACCAATGTTAGCATTGAAGACGGTGTTCAAACTATGCTTAAGGAGATTAAGGCGATCAATGTCAACCTTATGCACATAGCTAAAGAGGCCAAAGCCGATCCTTCTCCAACAACCTTGAAGAAGTTGGACAAGATGGAGAGTCCCGGACAATTTTTCTTTGATTGCTCAATCAATGGTATGGAGATGAAGAATTCTTTATGTGATATTGGTGCTACTTGCAATGTTATGTCACAGGCAGTTGCGCAAAGACTTGGAATCTCATGCTTACAAATTCCAAAGACATCCATCATCTTAGTAGATTCTTCACCAACAAATGCTAAGGGTTTTGCTTATGATGTGATGCTTCGAATTGAATATTGTCTAGCACCGACTGACTTCTATATCATGGACATGAATGAGGACATTCATAGGCCATTGATCCTTGGTTCGTCATTTCTTGCTATTGTTGGAGCAGTGATGGACTTCCCAAACAAACGTGTCTCCTTCTCAAAGATCAACCATAAGACATTTTATTCTTTTCATCCAATGAAAGGGACCGTTTGCAAGTCTGTTATACATGACAAAGCGCAGAAATCAGTTCTTAAAGCTGCTGCAAAGGAAGTCCACAAGATCCTCAAAGACACTTCTTCGATCAACAGACCAGCTAAAGCAAATAGCAAAAGGATCCCAAAATTTTATGCTACAATCAGCATCATTATTCCAATGGAGTTAAGGAACAAGGACGACGACACCATCAAAGAGAAGCTGCAAGGTACAATGGCTCTCTTCATCGATATTTTGGCTTGGCATGTCAAAGGCGGTGTGCTAGCACCAAGGAGCAAATTTCAAAGGTTCACATATGATCCACCATAAGTCACCATCCAAACAATAGTCAGGCTAATGACTTAAAAAGCGCTTGGTGGGAGGCAACCCACCTGTGAGTTTTTTGTTACTTATCTTATTATTTTAATTATTTTTTTGGTGTTTTTGAATTTTTAAAAATAATTACGGTTTTCAAAAAAAATATAACTTTAATTTTATAAATTCTGTTAGATTTTTCTACTATTTATAAAATTATTTTTGTAATTTTTTCTACTATCTATATATTTATTACGGATTTTTCAAAAAAAAAAGATTTTGTGGCCAATGAAAAAAAGTGTCGGCCAACACTGATGTTTTGTCGACCAGTTGGGTCGAAACTCATCGTGAGACAACTCGAGTGAAGTCCTGGTGTCGATCGACACCATCTTGAGTGTCGATCGACACACTTGCAAAATCAGGTAAGTGGTTTCGAATTTTGACTCATTTCGATTAATATTTCCATTTTTTTCTCGTCTCGAGATTTTTATACACTAGAACAGTGTTGTTTAAGTCTAGGGGAGGGAAATACTGATGTATTTGTTTTTGTCTTGATTTTTGGTCCAAAATTTTGAAAAAATTGTTTTATTGAGTCAAAATTGTCGAATTATGATCTTTTGCTTTGGTTTATCGCATTAACTTTGTCTTCCTAGTGACCATATTTGTAGAAGTAATTTCAAATCAGACTATTGAAAAATCCAAAGGCCAGATAGTAGTACAAAGACACCCATGTCTAATTATGAGGAAACGAACGGTTGGAGCTTATTGCACCTTTTCAACGTGATCAATGTACTAGGATTTGATTTTTCCATTCATGCTTGCTAGATTCAACAAGTAAGAGAAAGCATTTACTACTCTTCCTTTCGAAAAAGTGGACTTACTTTTTGGAAAAGTATTGGGGGTGTACCCATACTATTAAAAGCTTTAAGTTAATCGTTATTAAAAAAAAACGAAAAAGAAAAAAAAAGAAGAAATAGAGAAAGTCTCTATAAGTCTATGTAAATTTTTATATATAGTATTAGTGTTACTCAAGTCTGGGGGAGAGTCGTGAATATTTTTGTTTAAACGTGAGTTTGACAATCATCGAATGGAAAAGGAGTCTAGAACTTTCGAAGACATTGGGATTTGAAGGAGAGACAAGCTATGAAATTGGCATCGGCTTCATAACTGGGCCGTGGGTGTACCCATACTATTAAAAGCTTTAAGTTAATCGTTATTAAAAAAAAACAACGAAAAAGAGAAAAAAAAGAAGAAATAGAGAAAGTCTCTATAAGTCTATGTAAATTTTTATATATAGTATTAGTGTTACTTAAGTCTGGGGGAGAGTCGTGAATATTTTTGTTTAAACGTGAGTTTGACAATCATCGACTGGAAAAGGAGTCTAGAACTTTCGAAGACATTGGGATTGGAAGGAGAGACAAGCTATGAAATTGGCATCGGCTTCATAACTGGGCCGTGAGTTTATTTGGAATGCTAAGGAAGTTTAAGGAGAAGTACATGGTGGTCTTGTTTGGATTGCTTTTGTAGATTGTGGCTTACGAGTTGACTAAGTCNCGAGTCTTTTAGGTGTTTTTCTAGTCTTTACTAGTATTTACAGGTTAAAGCACATATTTGGTGATTTTGGCTCATTCTAGAGTGTTTTGGAGCTTTTGGAGGCAAACTAGCAAATGATGATGCAAAACCAGTCAGAAGGGCTTCAAAGATCATATCAGATGGAAGTCTTACTGATATAATTTTGATCTCATATTTTGACACGAGATAGTAAATTGAATTAGCTTTACTTTGGTGGTAGTTTCAACTCATTATGATTCACGGTTGAAGNTTTTAGTGAAGACATGTCGTTCTGGCGAGCAAACAGAGTATGCCGAGAATGGGCTTGGTGTCGAACGACACCCACAAAGGTGTCGATCGACACCCCTTCAAAAACAACAAATAAAACTTTTTTTTATTGCACAAACCGCCCTAGAAGTTATGGAAAGTCCACAGAAGACCCAAAACATGTTTTGGCTGTATAAATACTTATTTTTAGGTTTAGTTTTCATATATTTTAAATTCTTTGAGACTCAAGCAAAGAGATTGTTCCAGAGCTTTTAGGGAGAAGAACCTGGTCATAGAGAAGAATTCTGAACCCTTTTTATTTATTTTATTGAATATCTCTTTTCATGCATTCTTCCTTAATCATGTTGATTGTTTCAATTGATATGTGTGAGTAGTTTGCTTGTTAGGCTTAGGGTAGTTCTAGGGTTCATGATGGATTGATAATTTATGATAATTGTTAGAGGAATCATATGTAGTTCTTCATCTAAAATTGTGTTTAATGCTTGTTTTAGCTTGATCACCTAGAAACTTGATTATAGATTAATTAATTGATGTGACAACATAATTAATTACTGAAATTATTTTAGGTGAACAAAATACCTATCTGCAAAGAAATTTGGTTAAGAGATTTTGTGAACTTATTGAACTTATTGAACTTAGTATTAATGCTTGTTTTTATTCATAGAATTTGCAAAGAAATCTGAGATTCTAGGATTTAAACATAGATAATCTTCGCAGCGACAATTTGTTGATTTTATATTAGTGATTTATGTTCTAGGACAGTTCTTAATCATCCTCTAGTTAATATCTTATATATTAATTTCAGATTTCCCAAAGAATTACTCATAGCCTAGTTTTTTTTTATTGAAATTTAAAACTCATTCTCTGCAACTTTAATTATTAGTTTTACATAAGTCATATTATTTAATCTGCTTAGTAAAGTTTTAATATTTAAATGTATAGTGCATCTTAAAGTTTCCGTGGATTCGATTCCTAAATACTACAGCTAATTAACTGTGCTCTTGCAGTTAGATTTTAGGGTAAATTTGAGTATATAAAAAATTAAACATAAAAATAGTGTATGAAATAAGATCACACTAGATATAATACAAAAAAGTGGTTTGTGTGTCTAAAATTATGTTGGATTAAAAAATTTTTTGCATTTAAATAGAATTTGGAGTAAGATTAAGTGTTTGATTGAAGATATTTAAAATTAAATTATAATTACCGGGCAGCAAAAAAATGTTTTAAAAAAAATTTGAAGTGTGGAGCGTGCATATGTTGTCTGCCTCATACTAGTATAAAACTATTAGGGGGCTTAATCGCATATACCCATTTTTTATTTCATTAATCACATATAACCACATTCCTTCCTTTTAGTTATTTTTCTTGTAAGAAGTCTAAAATATCCCTATTTAAATATTAACTATCTATAAGGTTTTAAGATTTAGGATCTAGGGTTTAGGGTTTAAAAACCCTAAACTCTAAAATCCCAAACCCTAAAATCCTAAACCCTAAAAAGTCTTCTCACCCCTAATAAACCCTAACCTTCTAAAATATAAACCCTAAATCTTAACAATTAAACCCTAATAATTATTAAAAATTAAACCCTAAGTTTATAAGGGTTTAACCCTAAATCCTAAACCCTAAGAAAATCATAAACTCTATAATTTTACTAAACCTTAAATCCTAAAATCATAAACCCTAACAAATATATCATTTATAATAAAAAATAGTTTTGGTAAATGAAGGGTATAATGATATTAAAATAAAAAGAGATGACTATATATGATTAAAAAAAAAAGGTGTAGTTATATGTAGTTAGTGGGTATAAAAAGTTGGGTATATTTGTCATTCTCTCAACTATTATAACTTTCGATCTGTACTGATTTCTTACCCAAAGAGATGCACTAAAATGAAATAGTAAAAGAAAAAGCGTACCGACGTTGAAAAGTTAATCAAAGGTTGCGTTACTTCTTTTCTATAGGCTTTAGGGATAATAAACTTCCTAATAAGGTAGTAAATGGTAACGTGAACTGTATTTATTCTGATGACTTTTACCATTAATGATAAATATTTGGGTATTTATTCGGTTTTCATTCTGTATTTTCGATTTTTGAATTCTATACGTATAGAATTTATTAGGTATTTGATAGATTTTTTATTCGATTCGATTAAGTTAAAAACTGAAGAAAAAAAAATTAGTTCCTTTCGATTTTATTACTTTATACTTTATCTGAAAATATCCGAAAATAATAAAATATTTATAAAAAATAAAATAATATACATAATTTGATTATTTTTATCTATATAATCCAAAAATACATGAAATAACCAAGAAAAATACAAAGAAAAATATACTCGAAATCTTAAAACATTCGGTTATATTCGGGCAACTATTGGATCTTGGATAGTAATCGGAACCGAACCGATATCCACAGATCTTATGTTTGAGATCCAATAGATTTTTTGGCTCGAATAAGAATGGAACCAAATCTCACTTTTTTATTTAGTTCGGTTGGGTTCTATGGTTTCGATTTTAGTGTCTAGCTCTAATTAGTAATATTATTAGGGGGTGTATTGGATCATGTATTTGGAGTGGTTTTGTGTGATTTGACAAACTCAATGTTATTGGAACATGTATTTTAAAAAACCTTTTAAAAATCAGTGTTATTGGACTAGTGATTTTAACAAACTATTGGAAATATTTTAATCATTTGGTTTTAAGTGATTTTAGAGTGTTTTGGATGAGTTTTTTAGTTAAAAATGGAAATACTCAAATCACATGGTTTTAGGTGGAATTTGATGTGATTTCATTAAAACTCTTCCAAATCATCAAAACTCTCCAAAACCTCATTAAACATCAAACCATTTCAAACTCATGATCCAATACACCCCCCTTATTTTGTAATGCGGTTTAGACTATTTTATACTAACCACATTTATTTTACTGTTTACTTTTTTACTATTCATTATACCTTTATTCTGTGTCACTCCTCAGAATCTAAAAAACACCATGGTTAATTGCTTTTTTATATATATATTTTTTATTGCCTTTTACATAGACGGAAATAGATATCGCACTAATAATTCACGAAAACAAGCACTAACCCAGCGTATTTAAACAAACAAATTCGGATCTATTTTAATCTAATAAAAGAGAAAGCTGATTTACATGTTACATATATATATATATATATATATATATTTGAAGTGCTGGAATTACAGATAAAATAATGTGATGGTTTCTGAAAAGAAAACCCTATATATATGAGATAAGAATGTGTTGGGACAGTAGTAGATAAAAAACGATTGAGAGCCTGTCACTTTCCATGTGCAATCCACAGACGTGGAAGGTGGAACCACGATCGTTCGATTATCCCTCGTAATTTACAAGCGCCTTTTGGAAAGCTAATCCAACGGCTTATAACACAACCTAATATATTTACCAAATCTCTATGACAACAACTTACTACTTTTTCTTTTGTCTCTCTTACAAAAATATATAAACTAAAAAGAAAAAGAAAATATGGAGCATCTTTATCGCATCTTCATTTTCTTAATATATAGTAATAATATTAATGTTAGGCCATTGCAATTACATTTTATCGTCCCTGCTGACCAAATTTTCTCACGAGTACTTCTATTTATGAACCTTTATTGTTTTTGTCGGAAATTTCAACTTCATAATTTTGTCCTAAAGAATTTTTTTCCTTTTGTCAACTACTGTCTTAAATATTTTAAATATTATTATTTGTCAAAAGAAAAGGATACTATTACTAATACGGTTTATCGTACCAAAAAGAAAAATTAATACGGTTGCAAGAGCAATAGATCTTTAGCGGATGTCCAAACATGATATAACGCCGGCCAAGTTAATGAACTGTAGGAAAAATAAAAAATTTGTTGTCCATATTTTTCTTTCCAATTATATTAAAATCAAATATATTCTAAGATACACACTTTTGATTGTAAATATACTTTTAATATATGATTTCTTTTCTGTTTGCGTATACTATTCTTAACAAATTGATTAAAAAAAATATATATATACTAGGTAATTGTCTAACCGGATAGTGGAACACCAAGACTTACAAAATAATTGTTTTCGTTGATTGAGTTTTTAGCTGATCTGGTCAAAATCAAGATATTTGGATGACTTTGACCATCTGAACAATCGGTATAAGAGATAATTTTGTTTGATAATTTCGTACTATTACCATCTTCTATACTTATTATTTTAAATGATTATTTGATATTACTAATCAGACCTAGATATATAGGTAGTGAATGATGACATAAACTATATTTATTCCGTATCCTTTTTATCATTTATGTATTATCATTTTGTTATGTGTTTATGCTATTTTATGTTATTCGTATTTATTCTGCAAATATATTTATAGTATAACTTTAGATGTAACACATAAAAACATTTGATGTATTTATAGTAGACTGAAAAACTATAAATATATTGGCTAGTATAAAAATATTAATAAACCTAACCACTAGATAGACAAAAAAATTACATGGGTAACAATTTTGTTTATCAATATTGCATCATATCTGTTCATCATTAACAAAGTTTATATATTGAAAAGGAAAACCTGTTTTTTTTTTTTTTAAAGATTTTTCTATTGAAAATTAAATACTGTTACAAATTGCAAAAAAAAAAAAAAGACTCTGTCAATATAAATCGGATACTAATCAGAACCGGTTTAGTTTTACAAGAAATTCTAGTCAACCCGAAATCGGATAACCCTAATTAACTGATGACTGATTTACTAGGTTTAGCCTAAAACCTATAGAAACCGTCGTCGTGAACCGAAAGATGCCACTAATTTCCGTTTATGCCGCCGAACTCACCAAAGAAGAACCAAACGAGCTTCTGCTTCCGACGAAGCCAGGACCACACCACAGAAGAAGAAGCTATCGAATGAAAGAGGGAAGAAGCTGGAGAGATAAGAAAAATAACACCTTCCCATGTCACCGCGAAAACGATCAAGAGAAGCCCAGATAAGACAAAACAGTGGGATAAATCAGAAGCAGAAACGGTGGTTGTGTGGCCCAAAAGCCGAAGCACGCTGCAGCCGCCGCAAGCTTCTCCTAAGAACTAGATCTTCCCTCGATTCTCAAGCCGTCCTCAAAGCCTTTGCATCAAGTTCGGAGGAGCCCATAGGTATTTACCCATCCATCTAGCCTCGTTGTGCCTCAAAAGCCATGCAGAGAACGTGTTTCTAGATCCGTCGTCGTTGGTACATCGTGAACACCGCCGAGATCTAGTGAACAGATCCTTGAGGACCCCGAGCCGAGAACCAGTCCTCACAACTTCAACTCGGAGAGGGGCTGAACATCAAACCGCCGGCGAATAACCGAAGAAAACTCCATCGCCTCCTACTAGAAGCTTTAGGGTCTTGCAAAATTAACTTAAAAAATGATTAGATCAGGCGAAAGGAAAGAGAAAAAGGTAAGAAAAGGGAAAGGAATGGTCCTCTCCGGCAACTACAAGAGTCACTAGACAAACAGATCGGCGGTGAAGAGAAACTCGAGGGAGAACTTTGTTTTTCTAGAGAGAAATAAGATAATTTTTATTTTAAATTTTTAGAAAAATATGTTTGTAAAAGGTTTATTAGCTCAGATTTTTTAATATATAAATTTTTATACTAGTCAATATTTTTCATGGATAACAATTTTTTATATTAGTCGATATTTTTATACTAATCGATATACCAAATATGAAGTTGTTCGTAAAACAGTTCATTCAAATTATTTGAAAAATTATGTTCACTTTATTATATATTGAAATTTATTTTTATCTAATTATTTTTATGATAGATTCTAAGAAGTGTTACAAAGATGATTTCGTAACAAATTTTTTTCCTATATATGGACTTATGTGAACAATAGTTTTGTTCTAAACTATCAGGACAGATAGCTTTACTTGCACTATGCGGAAGTTGTCATATAGTTTTGTCTCTATTAAGCGATAGTAAATCGCAAAAAATAATAATGAAATCCTATATCTCTGAAGTATTGAAGGATTAGTTTATCAGTATTAATACAACTATGATTCCATTCCAACTATGAATAATTGTTTAATATTATAAAAATAAAATAATCTTAATCAGGGGGACAAAACATAATTGTAAACCATGTATATAATAATTTTATCTCCGGGTTGTGCGAAAGAAAGCATTTCACATGTCTCTCTCCTGACATGCACGAACCAACAAATTACTTGTTAATAAATGTTTTGTTTGGCACTAAATTACGTCATTACTTTCATTTTAATAATAAAACCCATTTTGACCACAACCTTTCTCTATATAAGCGTTTTCAATCTCCTCCTCTCTCTCATCACTCCACAATATCTCTCTCCCTCTCTCCTGAAATTTATAAACCTAAAATAAACCTCTTTTCTCTTCTTTTCCCAAAAAATGGCAGACACAGCAAAGTCATTATCCCCATTGAAACGCCAAAGAGATGAGCAAGAACAAGAAACCATAACCCAAGAAGAAACAAAAAGACAAAAGCCTTCTTCTTCTTCATCCTCCTCATGTCTTCTTGAAGCAGACAATGATGAGTTAGCTTCCTTGATCACCACGCTTCAGCAAGAAATCTCAACGGAAGATCAAAACGTTTCTTCTTCTTCGAATTCTTGCTCTTCCTCGTCGTCTTCAAAAGAAGAAGAGTACGAAAGCGAGAAGGAGAAAGAGATGAAGCATCTTTTAGAAGCTTCTGACGACGAGCTTGGGATACCTAACAACGCTAGTGATATTGGGGAGATGATTAAGAGTGAGACTAATCAGGATTATTACGTTAATGGGTTTAGTTTGTTAGATGGGTTTGGTGTTGGGCTTTGGGAGCTTGAGGATGAAGCTGCTAATTATTACACCTTGTTGCAGTCTGAACTATTCATGTAGTAGGGTAAAATAGGGAACCAAGTAAAAGATGATGGGTAAAAAATGGCCTAAGACGATGATGTAGAAGATAAAGCAAATCTTATTCGTTATTGGGTCCTCTACTTCCATGTGAATTGACAGATGTCCTCTTTTATTTGTTTAGCTACTATATTTATATTTCTTTCTTTAATTGGTTTATTAATTTCTAGTGGGACTGACTTCTGATAATGATACTTTTTCTTTGTTTTTGTCTCTAAATTGTTTGTTACGTTATTTAAAAAACTGCATAGACCCCACTGTGATTCAAAGGGCACAAACAAAAAATAAAAATGAAAGAAAAAGGAAAAATCAATTTAAGTGGGTTTTTACCGGTCCCAGTCCGGACCCTTGTCCCTAGTTTCATCTAGATCTACTAAAATGGTCAGTGAAATATTTCTAAATTACATCATACGTCATCAGATTTAAACCTGCTCGTTAACACTACAATTAAATCCCTCTAATCGCTATCACCCTTGGGTATGCTCAAGTAATCAGAGTAATTTTAAAGTAAATTTTCACGGTCGTCGCATGTGGCTAGCTAATACCACAAGGATGAGTCAGTGTTCTCGGTCCACGAGTGGTCGAGAACGAGCACACAACGCACAGCTACAACAACAACAAATTATTTTCACTTGCGAAAATGCAAATATCTTACCATTTAAAGAGTTACTATTCAATAATGGTGACGAAATTACCACGAGCGATTCAGTTGGTAAAAGTCTCATCCGGCCCCGCTCTAGAGATAGGTTAAGTTGGCAAAAAACAAGGCCCAATTTTATTTTTTGATTTTTTCCTTACAGAAAAAGGTTTAAGATTTGTGTTTAAAAATTTTTTTAGGTGTAAAAAGGCCCAGAATTTTTTTTTGCCTTGAGCTAAAAACAATATTAAAATGGGCATGAGTCTCATAAAGTTTTAAGACGGAACCATATAACATATTCTAATGTTGAATCTGATAAATTACGCAAATCTAAAGTAAAAACATCTTGATAATTAAAAAATATATATATAGTTATTGGAATGAGGCAAATGAATCTATAGATATGATGATTAAAAATCATAGTTTTCTAATTAACCATAATAAAAAAACATATACTAATCTCGAGTTAAAAATTATGAGTAGTTAAAAAGAGATTCCTGATGATGATGGGCCATGCAAGGCCCATTCTCGATCCAATACCTTTCACAAGCCCAGCCCATTCAAGCGACTGAAGCTCGGCCCATTCAGATGACTGAAGCTCGGCCCGTTCAAGAGGAAATATCATTTATCATGGTTAAGCAAACTAACCTTAGTAAATACTCTATGTCGGTCTGTTTTAACTATAAATATTTTTCTGTAATCATTGTTTAGGGGATCTGGACCTTTTGGGGATTAGAGAAAACTCTAAGCTCCGAGCTACACTTTGTATTACAGTTTCCGAACTTAAATACAAAGATCTCCGACCTCAGTTCTCTTTACTACATTACCTTTTTGAAACGAGCTATAAAATCTAGAAACCTTGTCCGAACTCTCTACAAGAACGAAGGTCTCAGCCCATCGCTTACTATCGAACTACTCATTAAACACACGAACTACCTCTCCGACCTACTTTGTGTACCACCAATTCCTACGTAGGAGTTCTCGGTATTCATGAACAATAAGTTTTTTTTTCAGATATCTTAAATTTTTTTTTGTTTCTTTCCGAGAAAATCTATGTTGCCCAAAGACAAAATGTCGGCTAGACTTTCATGACATTGCTTTGTTTAACCAAACTTTGTTACGTAAGAAAGCTTGTCGTTTACTTGATCGACTAAATTCATTATTGTCTAAACTTTTAAAAAGTACTTTCGAATGGAGAATTTTTACATTGTTGTCTTAGTGAACGCTCATCATATGTGATAGGGATAATATTTTACCACTTTTTATATGAATTTTTTGTGCTTTTTATGAAGAAACCTTTTGATTCGAAACATAAACTACTGGATTTCATATTTCTCTGTTTGCAAAGTGTTTTTGTGAAAATAATGCATTTTAGGTCACAAATAGGCGTTTTCTACCAAGTTCAACAAATCAACATCAGAAGTCCAAGCCCAGATGAAGAAGATATTTATTTTGGATTGAAGTGAGGAGTTAGGACAATCAAGCCAAGTGAGTTAGCTGTCACATGAGCTTGGAATCAAGTAAATAGCCCTCAGGAGTAAGAAGTTAAGCCCATCATTGAAGGTGTATCCAGAAGCCCGCATGAAATGAAGGCCCAATCGACCGGAGGAGAAGCCCACCGATCGATCAAGGCCCATTAAATCAAGGAAGATTTGAGACCAAATTCAGATAAAGACCGTTGCATTTGGGGAGATATCAGGATATGTTGGAGATAATCACTGAAGATACTGAATCTTTAGAAGACGTGTTTTGGATAACTGTCGATCGATTAATATATTGGCGACCGATCGATCAGAGCTGGATAGACACAAATATTTGGATCTCAATCCAAATCTCTTCTTGATTTATCTCGGCCAACAGCTCGACTCTCTCCCCTATAAATACAGACCACTAAAGCCAGAGAAAAAGATCACCACTCACAAAACTTCCAGGCGTCAAGGCTAAATAGTTTTCAGCTTCTTTTCTTTGTTTCTTCATTTTATTGTTGCTTTGATAATTGCTTCAAGGACAAAGTTTGTAATCTCTGCACTCCAGAGAAGCTATTTTGAACCCTCTTTTATAATAAGCAATTTTCATTGTTATCATTATTACTCTTACTATGTTTGAGTAGATTTTTAGTTAGGAATTGGGTTTTGCTAGGAGAAATCATGGTTTGGTAGATAGNCCACAAGTCTCGATATGAGGTTGTAGTATAGTTTAGGATCGAACCATATGGGATATACTATTAACTCTTTAGGCACAACAAGTTCTTATTAATCTAAAGCAATCAAAGGGGTTTTGGATTTTCAGAACACACTCTAAAACTAACATTTACTAAGGAAACTACCAAGCAATAAATAAGACTAACACTTAAAAGCAAGCTA
>OVAP01004836.1:0-13897 GCA_900406295.1 Aurinia saxatilis | reverse complement strand
AGTTGTGGTTAGCGAAAGGTTTTGAACGCTATACACAAAACGTCTTGTTCAGCAAACTACCCAGCAATTCAATCAGGAGGGATCCATGTGCCTCCACAACCAAACGGAGGCTTCATCAACAACCTAACTTTGAGTCCTTGAACACCTTGCTGGAGGACTTGATCACACGCTTCGCAAATCAAGACTAGCTTGATCAGTCCACCGTGGATAGATTGGAACAGCTAGCCCTCCGAAACGAACTTCGGAAACCGACAAGAAGGTTATTCTAAACCTGTACTCCTGATGGAAACTGGCAAGCGACTCAGAGGTCTTGTGGAGATCATCCTCAAGGACCAGAGAAGATCATCAGTTTGGAACAATAAACCATCAAGGCTAACATGGAACCTCACAAGGACAACGGCTGCGATGGAGAACCAATCACGCATGCCTAGAAGGCTAAGCATACAGAGAAGGATATAATTAGCATAGAAGACAGTTAGGACTACGACGATTCAATCAACGAGCACGGTTTGGTTCACACGTTGGTTGTACGGAGGAATGAGTTCGATCAGAACTTTTAGGTCACTCATTGACCTTCACAACATGTTCAACGACTCACATGATACCTTATGAGTCACATACCACCTTGGAAAACACGTCTCATGACCTACAAGACATCATGGTCGCGCAATCACAATGCGGAGAAGTCCCATGACCCGTAAAGATCTTACGGTCGCATATTCAAGTCAAGGATAAAATCTCATTCGAGATTTTATCTCGTATTATACGAACATGAAATTGAACCAACAAGGATTCAAATTCATACAAGACCATTTTCGGAGACTCGACATGAGAGGCTCCTGATCTGCGACCCGTGATCTCTCACAGGTCGCACTTCGTCATGCCATCATGAACCGCGACCCGTGAGACTTTTACGGGTCGCACTTCATAATGGTTGGCATGATCTGCGACCCGTGAGGCGTCACAGGTTGCCTGTCGCTAACTAAAACCTTCCGAGAACTCAATTTCATCCGAGCCTTGGTCTTTCGATCATACAAACATGAAATTGAGCTATCGAGAAGTCAATTCTCAATGAAACTTGATCTTTTGATCACACGAACATGAAATTGAACCAACAAGTCTTCATTTTCATACTAAACAACGTTTTCAAAGCAATCCGCGACCCGTGAATGAACCACGGGTCACACTTCGTCTTGTCAAGGTCAATCCGCGACCTGTGGCACACGCGGGTCGCACTTCGTCTTGTCGAGGTCAATCCGCGACCCGTGGCACACGCGGATCGCACTTCAACTTGTCGAGGTTAATCCGCGACCCGTGGAACATTCACGGGTCGCACTTCGTCTTGTCGAGGTTAATCACACGCGGGTCGCACTTCTTCTTGTCGAGGTCAATCCACGACCCGTGGAACACGCGGGTCGCACTTCGTCTTGTCGAGGTCAATCCGCGACCCGTGGAATACACACGGTCGCACTTCATCTTGTCGAGGTCATTCGTGACCTGTAGAATGTCCACGGGCCGCCTCTCGTAACCGTGACCCGTAGAACATCACGGGTTGCTTAACCAAATCTCGGAGACAATCTGCGACCTGTAGAATGCTCATGGGTCGACCTTCGTCATGGTGGCCAAATTCCACGACCTGTAGAAGCCTCACGGGTCGCCTAATATCAACAAGGACATGTCCCGAGACATGTAGAAGCCTCACGGATCACCTAACGTCATCAAGGACATGTCCTGAGACTTATGGAAGCCTCACAAGTCGTAGAACATCATCAACAATCTATCACACGACCCACAATGCTCTATAGACAACGGATCAACTTCCCAACACCATTTATCTCGAAGACTTCCACTGTGATGCAAACGAAGATTCTCCAAAGGAGCAACCCCAAGTAGAGGAATTAAACAAGTGAAACAGATCCGACACCAAAGAGCAGAACGACGAGGCACATCAAAGGATCAACATGTTCATGGGTGGCTCATAGTATTGCCTGGAAACCTGCCTCATCTATCAAGGCATTCCAACATAGAGCAATTGCAGCATCCTTCCAGACATACGAGCCCAGACATCCAAAGTACACCAAATCCTTCAATGAGAAGGACGCTAAAGGAATCGATCAACCACACAACGACCCTGTTGTCATCAAGCTCACCATCAACGACTTCGACACCGCTAGGATCATGATCGTTACAGGAAGCTCCATCGATGTCATCTTCCGAGACACCCTACGTTACATGAGAGTCGACCCTGCAGATATCACCATAGCTCTTAGACCACTCAGTGGATTTTACGGAGAGACCACAATGACCGCCGACACAGTCAACCTTCCAATTCAAGCCAGAGGTGTTACAAAGATAGTCAAGTTCTCGGTGGCCAATCATCCAACAATCTATAACGCAATCCTCGGAACACCGTGGTTAAGATAAATGCGGGCAGTACCATCAACATACCATCTCTGCATAAAATTTCCAACACCCTCTGGAGTCAGAACCATATGGGTAAGCCAGAAGGAGTCGCGTATCTGTATGCTAGCACAATACCAACATCGCAAGCTGAATCGTAACGACGACACGAATGAGAAACCAGTCAAGAAGAATAGGATGAAAGACCTTCCCGGTGCATCCAACACTCTAAGCACAAACATCCATACTCGATCCGATGCTTATCCCAACCTAAGCAATGACGAAGAACTACGACTCGACTTGATTCCTTTCGAGGGTACGTAGGCAGCTCCTCGTTGTGATGAGTTCAGTTGAACCCTCTGATAAAAAAAGGGGTTGAGTAGGTGTGTATACTCTTATACTCCCACTCCATTTTCCACAGCCAGCGAAAACTTTTTTGACAACAGTTTATCGGACGGACAACACCAAACATCACTATCCAGGTATCAAACAACATTACGATTTTTGAATATTTCGATTTTTAACTTTGAATTCATACTACCTTGCACTATTTTGTGCATTTCCCATAATTTGTAGTATGCCCACGATTCACAAATACCTCCGTGTCAACTATACACGTTGTCACGGTCATGGTAAGGCCTTGGTGTTGAGTCTCTTTCGACGGGGAGAGAATCGGCACCGAGACCTTACTATGATCATTGCTATCTCGACATAGTCCTATTTGGGAGATCCTAAAACGCAAACTATTATCGAGATACTGCGGAGCTAAAGACCTTGTCACAGCTCACTCGAAAGTTCATACACTTTCGGGCGTATCAAAACGCCACCATTGTTGCTGGCCCTAACAATGTAAACACCCGGGAACGTCTACACCTCTCATGGTAAAGCGCACAACGACCTGTTTATCGGAAAGATTCTTGCTAGAGAAAGAGTGAGCGTATGGAAGAAACATCTCGTCTTAAAAACCCAATTTAACTAAACACTGGTCATCGACATCTCATGGGCACATTCTTGACGCAACGTTGCAAAGTGAGATAGTTAGGTTTATGCATTTTCTCCGCAAAAAGCACGATCGCGTCGATCAAGTGACCCTTCAAAACCCAAGCCAATGCGCTGGTCTTACAAGCAAAAATCCATCAAGCATCAAGCATAACAATGCAAGCAATGCTCCAACGCACAATCACAAACTTTTGCTCTTCCACATATACCAGTCATCTCACTGGTCCGCTCATCGAATGATCATCAAATCATTCAAACCAAATCATCCTCCAACGACAATATCGTGAGACATTTCACGAGCAAAACCTCTGAAGTCACTTGCTATGCATAATCATGCAAGCAAAAACCTAGACTCGGAGAAGACATTCGATAAACTCGCTTTTTAAAAAGCCAACAAAACATCTCGTTGGTCTACTCGTCAAATTAATAGCTCGAACACATTACCCGATAAAGAAGATCGTAATCTAAACATAGATGCAAAACCGGCGATATAAAAAAACAAGCTACAATGCTCCAAAGAATCTCAAAGCCTAAACGGCAATACAACAAGTTCGATAATGGATAAAGCCATCCATGCACACAAAATAACGAGTTGTCTTACTCAGTCGAATCAAGTCTCAAAAGGCAACATTTGCCAAGATAAAGTCTTTAAACATAAAGCAAAGGAGGGAACTTTGACGACATACTCCGTCACCTCCTCATTCGTCGCATCATCAGCAATGAGAATATCAACAAAAGCGCCGGTTCTGCACACGGCTCCGTACCTTCCGACTTGCATAATGCAGACATATCCCCGATGAGCTCATCGACAAAGCTGTCATACTCAACATCAACACCAGCATCAGTCGCTCGAGTGGTAAGCATGTCACTCTCTAACTCAACGAGAGTGGGCGGAGCTGCTCCCTGCAACGACTCGAACATCTGGTACGAGTTCTTCGCCTACATCAAAGAATCACAAATGATCAACATGTCCCATCGAAATCCAGTTAACACACTGGTTGTAGAACATCTCACAGGCAAAATCTCTGTGGTACATCATCTATGCTAGCATAACTATGCAAAGCTAAGCTCTAACACATCATTACACTTGAAAATGAGATAAGATGAACCTGATCCCTCAAAACCCAACGAACTTCCAGTTGGTCTATTCATCAAACTATTAGTTCACGCATCCTGTCTAACAACTTCACAACTCGAGAACAACATACAAAGCTACAAGTTCAATCCAGATCACAAGAATCGTTCATCCTTCAGTGAAAGCAGCAATTCAACTTTGCTCAATCGAAGCAACGACTTCACTCGACTGAAGCAATGACTTCGGTCAAGAAAACTAACCACCTACTGGAATCATAATCAAAGATCCCATGGCATCTCGACGTCTGAGTTCCACCATCGGACAAGGGAATTCATGCAGAACACATGCAAAACCAATTATCTCTTCGGCCACATCGTGTATCAAGCTTTAGGCAAGCACCGAATCGTAGGAGGCGTGCTCCGACATGTCCTCGTCTGTCAACTCCTCAACAACGACCTTATCCTCCGCGAGGATAAATCAATCAACTAAATAATGGATCCTCGACAACACGCAAAGACTCCATTGAACGTTATCTCCGAAGGTCCCGTATCACCTAACAAACATCATTTGTCATTTTATCTGCAACACCGAGTTATGACACTCTAAAGCCAAAGACGGAAACCACCATGGTACGAGACCCTTAGCATCCTGATCGAACATAACATGATCAACTACCATCTTATCAATCCGCTCGAGCAAGATGTCCTCCAATGTCACCATCCGTGTGATCAGATTTCCAAACGCTCTTGGGCAACACGGAACATATAACTCCATAGGCAAACTACTATCACAATCGAAGACTGCAAGCAAGTTATTGTAGTCTCTGTAAGATCCATGCCACCTAACTCGACGGAAGCCCTAGCAGACATGCACAAAATTGCAGGAACACCTTACAAGGCTGGAACTATGATGCCTCAACCGACAATGTCGATCCAAGTAAGTTATGTGCACTGGCTTCCCTCGTGTCGTTGTTCTTTTGTTCAATAAAGCTTGCTCAGAAGCCATCACGGCTTCCACCATGTGGTTTGATGCCATAAAACATGTCGAGTCTTCCGGTTCGACCTCAATATCTTCCAACCGCATGCCAATGCTAAAACTATCTGGCAATGTCAATCCAAGACGTCTCCACGACTCGTCAAGAGATCTCTGCCCGATCTCTCGATCAGAACAAAATATTTTAAACACCGGTACTGCCTCTATCACCGTTAATGCAACTATCGGGACATGACAGTGGTGGCAGAGTCATCATTCCCATGCAAAATGCAATGGCCAATTCTTAAGTCGTGATTCTCGGATACTTCTCCATGCTACAAGCATACAATTCTTCATCGTCCTTGCTACCACTATCATGGTTGGCACCTTAGTCTCGAAAAAGGCTTTCGCGACCCGTATGTCCTATGTGGCTCGCACCTTGGACTCAGAGAAAAGTCTCGCAACCATCATGAATTTTGAGACCTGTGGAAATCGTACGATTCACAAATTCGACGAGAAAGCATGGGTCACACATCCGAAGCTTCCTCTCATCAATCATAGCTCGCTTCCTCGTTGCTATCAAATCTTCCATATTTCGATTTCAAAATTTAGAGTCCAAATAGGAGAAAGGTTCAAGCAACTATGTATCATCCGATGATTTGATAAAGTCAAGTCATATCTATCGACGGTTCATTCGAAAAAAGTCATCATGACTATGCCCAAAACGGGCCAGCTTTTAAAACGCCATTATCAATGGTTTGATCGAATCTTGTCTTCACGGCTGAATCCGAGACGGACAGGCTCTTGAAATGCCAACATAAAACGACTCATTCGGCTCTTAAAATGCCACTATTGACGGTTCAATTGAATCAAGTCGAACAAGACTATGTCCATATTATATTGGCTCTTAAAACACCATTGTCGATGGTTCATTCAGATCAAGTCATCATGACTAAGTCCAGAACAAGCAGACTCTTAAAACGTCAACATCAATAACCCGTGTAGCTTTTGAAACGCTCATGTCATTGGTTCATATGAATCAGTTCAAAGAACTACGACTCGACTTGATCCCTTTCCAGGGTACGTAGGCAGCTCGTATCCACGCCGAGTTCAATTTACCCCTCTGATAAATAAGAGGGGAGTGTGAAATGTGCGACTTATGTCTTGCTAGAAGGCACCACACTCATTATTGTGGTGACATGGTTTTCATACATGGAAACTCATCAGTTTTCGTATGCGGACGCAAAAACATTATGAAAACATTCGGGATAATAACCCGCAGAGCAACATCGTCACTTCCGATGGAAGTTCAACCATGCACAACCTACGGGTTACAATCCGATACCATGAATCAAGCTTCAAACTACACATAAAACTCTCCACAGCTAAACAAGCAATGAAGAGTTGGCGGGCTAATTGTGGGGGTCGGATTCCACCCCCGAAGATTGATAGCATAAAATGGTTAAGTGTTCTCCGCAAAACATAAGAATCGACTACGACTTGATATTAATCCAAATACTTAAGCGTCACAAGGATATATTGTTCATGACCATAGAGCAAGCATAACTAACATCCTTTACGATAACTACCGGAAAACTTAGCCTTTCGATAACTTGATCATTCAAACATGAAATCGAACAAAAAGGCTTCGATTTCATGCGAAACTGTTTTCGGAGGCCGAAAACGGCTCCACGGGTCGCCTCTCAACATGAGAGGATTGATACACGACCTGTGAACACGGCAAAGCCATTCCGCGACCCGCGAACATGTATGGGTCGCGTTTCGTCATGCTTTGCATGATCCGTGACCCATGAAGCTTCGCGGGTCGCCTATCGCAAACTAAAACCTTCCGAGAACTCAATTTCCTCCAAGACTTGTTCTTCCGATCATATGAACATAAAATTGAGCTATCGAGAGTCATTTCTCAATAAGACTTGATCTTTCGAACACATGAACATGAAATTGAACCAACAAGGTTTCAATTTCATACGAAACTGTTTTCGGAGGCACAACGTGTGACCCGTGTGTGTTCACGGGTCGCCACTCATCGTGAGAGGCTTGATCCGCGACCCGTGAACATGGAAAAGCCATTCCGTTACCCGTGAAGGAACCACAGGTCACACTTCGTTCCTCCGAGAAGTTCTGCGACCCGTGGAACACACACGGGTCATACTTTGTGCTTTGGAGAAGTTCCGCGACCCGTGGAACACACATGGCTCGCACATTGAAGCTTCCAAGAAGTTCCACAACCCGTGGAACACACACGGGTCGCTCTTCGTGCTTTGGAGAAGTTCCACGACCCATGGAACACACACGGGTCGCAC
Organism: Aurinia saxatilis; assembly: GCA_900406295.1. NCBI lineage: Eukaryota > Viridiplantae > Streptophyta > Magnoliopsida > Brassicales > Brassicaceae > Aurinia > Aurinia saxatilis. The sequence goes on along the minus strand of OVAP01004836.1, from coordinate 6,127 downwards.
TTCGTGCTTCGGAGAAGTTCCGCAACCTGTGGAACACACACGGGTCGCACATTGAAGGTTCCGAGAATTTCGCGACCTGTGGAACACACACGAGTCACCCTTCATGCTTCTGAGGTCATTCCGCGACCCGTGGAACACACACGGGTCGCCTAACACTATCTCAACACCATCCATGATCACGACAAGTCGAAACGACTTAGGATGAGTATCGTCTCCTTTCCGTGGATCCTAGCAAAGCAAATAACTAAGTTTCATCGAGAACTAAAGATCCACGATGAACATTTCATTACATGATCGACAAAGATCAACATCGTTACACTTTTTCCCTTGGTAAAGTTTTCTCCCAAGTGGTTTCCTTGCTAAGGTCTTAACGAGGTAACCATCTGAACACATACGACTCACGAGTCTAACAACACTCTTGACAAGCTAAATAACCCAACACTTCCTTAATGGGCCGACCACCGTATTTCGGACAAAGCAATGCCTTTCGTAAACCGACATACTAGAAGGTTCGGACACAATCTTACGGAAATGGAAGGTCTCCTTTGTATCTCGGCGAAAAGGAAGTCTTCTAGGAGCATCTCGGAAGAATGGAAGTTATCTCGAAGAATATCGGAGAAAAGGATGGCGTATCGAAGCATATCAGAGAAAAGGAAACTATCCGAGATTTGGTCGACAGAGAAAGGAAAGGCGGCCCGAACTAAGAAGAAAAAGCCCATGATTGTATGACGGTTTAGCTAAGAGTATAAATAGTCTGCTAGTCCTAGCTCATAATGTATCTTTCAACTTTTCAGAGTTCTTGCACCCTAAACTTCGTGTATGCAAGAGACCTTAGCATACTATCAATAAAAGTCTAGCTTTCAACCTTTGTTTTTGCCTTTCATTCCTAGTTCGTTTACTTTTTTTGCTTTTGTGTTCACAAGTGGTTCATTGATATATTGCGTTTTTAACTCTTTCTAACCTTTGTTTTTAACTGTTTTTCGAGTCTTTTAGTGTCATTTTAGAGTCTTAACAGGTACAAACACGTTGGGGTGGATTTGAGCTTCAAGATGAGGTTATGAGCAAGATTATGGAGAAAAGATGATTTTAGTATGGATCGATCGATCCATGATTACCCAAGATAGCTTGCGGGACATTTGCAGATCGATCTGCACGAGACGGAACGAAGTTGCTATATTCGGATCGATCGATCCGTGCTCGTTCGAGTGTCATTTTTGGAAACTTTTCAATCATTAGATTGACAAGAACTTACCATATTTTGGTGGATGTTGCACGAAAACCCTCAATATAAAGTCTCCACAACAATTTAAGCTGATTTTTATCCCTCTCTTTTAGATCTAAACACTTTGGTTCCATTGTTTTTCATTTTGCTCTTGAGATTTTGTGAGTTTCTCTTGGAGATTTCCTTGGAGGTTGTCATTTTCCATTCATTCCTTGCATTCCCTACTGTTGAGAAGTGTTCTTGAACCCTTGTTTCTTTACATTTTCATATTTTTATCATTAATAAAGTATTATTCAGTATTTTTGTGTGCTTCATTATGTTCTTCATTACATATTGTTTTCTTGTTAGTTTAGTCATGAGTGAGTAGTTATGTTGTTAGACCTAGGAGAATCTATGGATTGTTAAGTTAGTAGCTGGATGTAAATAGGTAGATGTGTAGAGAATCCACTCCTAATGAAACCTTAAAGTCTAAACTAGAATTGATCACCTAGTTTCTGTTCATAGGACTCCCTATTAAATGAAGTGTAGTAGGAATCCTAAAACCTTACTAGGAGAGCAGATTGTCCTTAGCCAACAAAATATTATGCTAAGGCAAGTTGTGAACAAATCAAACCTTCTCTAGTAAAGCTCTCTAGCTAGTTTAAATCCAAATGAAAGTTTAGGCATTTAAGTAGTTAAGAGAAGTGAATGGTACCACGAAAGTGGACCAATCTATAATTATATTTGAGTTGGAATTGAGTAGAATTAGAACATGAATAAACATCCAGTTTAGTTTTAGACAATCCATTGATCATCCCTAGGTCTAGATTTTTATTATTATTGAGTTTTAAACCCATAAAAAAATCAGAAACCAAACAAAAACCCTTTGAATATTCTGTTTAGCTTGATTATATAATTTGATAGGTTACAGTGTAATTGCTGGGACTTGTGGATTCGATTCTTCATTATTACTTTGATACATTGTAGTTGTCAAGGTCTTATTAAGTAAAATAGACAACTTATTAAGTGGCGTCGTTGCCGAGTCCCACCATTTTACGTGTTACTGAAAAAATTATATTAAGTCTAAATCATTTACTAACTTTTTCTTGTTTTTGTTTCCTCGTTGTTCTTGCAGGTGCATGACCAAAAGCCGTTATTCAGCAGCTGATCTTGTAATCCTTTCCAACGACGAGCTTGTGAGAACAGAAAGAGTCAACAGAAGAAACCCGTCGAATCCTATCACAATGGCTGACAATCTCGACGCTGCAGCTCTTCAAGAGCATCTGACAGCAATGCGTTTGCAAGTAGAGGCTCTCCAGGAGCAGGCCTGCCACCGTCCATAGCCAACTCTTAACGGTGCTGACAAGCCCCATACATTCTACAGGAACCGCTCAGCAATTGTTTCCCCACCAATGGCGAGGCAGGACTATGACATCAAGGGCAAGTTCATTCAGCTAGCGGAACATAAATCATCATGCGGTCTTTCAAATGAGAATTCCATGGAGCACATTGAGCGTATCGAGCAAATCACCAACCTCACTAAGGCCAATGGTGTACCACCAGATTATGTCTGCTGCAAACTCTTCGAGTTGTCACTGTCTAGAAAGGCTCTTTCATGGCTCAAGTCACTCCCACCAGGCAGTCTAGTTGGTTGGGAAGCAGCCCGCAATGCCTTTATCGACAAGTACTACACCAAAGCCAAGACTGTCGCTTTGAAGGCCAAGATTTCCAACTATTCTCAGCACTCAGGAGAGTCCTTTTATGAGGCGTGGGAGAGGTTCTGTTCCTACCGCCGAGACTGCCCCCATCACGGTTTTATCGAGACGCAACTGCTTACTATTTTTTATGATGGTTTATCTTGGGAATTTAAAGGTCAATTGAACTCTGCTAGTAACGGAAATTTCATGACTCGTAGTATTGCAGATGCTTTGGAATTGATCGAGAACATGGCTGAGAGTTCTTTGGAGAGGAGCCCTGAATATGATAGAGGCAAGAAGGTTGCTTTGGTGGAGGCACAACAGATACCAGAGCTAAGCAAGCAAATTAGCTTACTTGTGAAAGCAAACCAGCGCGGCGTAAACTCCTGCGATAGAGAAGGTGGTCATGTACGTTCTGAGAAGAACATGATGGGAGAAAATGATGACGAAGAGGAGTGCAACTATGTCACTGGGCATGGGTACAAACAGGGATACAACCCCAACTACAAGAACCCTAATCTCTCTTACCGCATCACAAACGTTGAAAATCCACAAGATCAGGTATACCCGCCCAAAAATATTGCTGGTTCCAACAATGCTTTTGTTCTTTTTCAGGGAAAGCCGGCCTTCCAAGGCCAGAGACACCAAAACCAGCCATTCAACAATTACCCCCATGCCTTCTGCACCTCGTTACTAAGCCCTAACAAACAACTCCCTAGATGAGTTGAAGACGATGATGCATATGATTCTTTCTAACCAACAGAAATCCACGGTGGAGATTAGTGCCAAATTGGAGAACCAGAATGCCAAAGTTGACAGCATGTACAACAGTCTGAACACCAAGTTTGAAGCCTTGGTGTACCATGTCAAAAAGCTGGACACTCAGGTGGCCCAAACAGTCGAAGCAGTCAAGAGACCTCAAGGGTCATTCCCAGGACGTACTGACGAAAACCCGAGGAGTGCAAATGTCAATGCCATCACCCTATGGAGTGGCAGATTGGTGGACTCTCGCGAGAAAGAACCCTTTACACCAAAACAGGTAGTTGTTTCTGATGATGTTGATGAAACTATTGACATGGGTATATTGAATGATGCAGGAAAAGCGACATCAGCTATTGATAATGCACCAAAGCCTACACCTGTCAAGCGCGTATACATACCAAAGGTGCCATATCCCACCAAGCCAAAGTTGTCAAAGAAAACTGCAAAGAAGGCGAAGGAAGAGGCCAAATGCAGGGAAATCATCGACGGCATCGAAGTCAAATGCCAACTGAAGACGATGATAGAGCTCATCCCATCCATGCAGCTCACTATGAAGAACTTGACAACATCTAAAGTCGCAGACGAAGAGGAATGTCTGATGCTCACAGAGGAATGCAGTGTCATACTTCTAAGCAATATGCCGGAAAAACTTGGAGACCCAGGTCGATTCGTTCTCTCTGTCAAAATTGGTTCAAATGACTTCGTTGCTTCTTTATGTGATTTAGGTTCCAGTGTCAACCTGATGTCATACTCGGTGGCGAGAAAGCTAGGCTTGACAAACTTCAAACCAATAAATATTTCATTGGTGTTTGCTGATTGTTTGGCCAAGTATCCTGTGGGAATTCTGGAAGACATCATTGTCAAGATAGGAGGCGCTTATGTGCCAGCTGACTTTGTTGTGTTGGAACTAGAAGAGGAACCCAAAGGCCCTCTCATACTTGGAAGACCTTTCTTGTATACTGCAGGTGCCATCATAGATGTCAGGCGCGGGCTTATAGACCTCCATCTCAAAGATATCATAATGCAATTTCAAATGGACAAGCTGTTGAAACAGCCGATGCTCGATGGACAAACATTTTCTATTGACGACTCATTGGAAAACGGTGCAGAGATTGCTGATAAGATGTTGTTTGACGACCCGCTGGAGATTGCTTTGACGAGAGCGGAAGGAAAATTTGGTTTTAATGATGTGGATATTGCATGATATGCAAGGATGTTGGACTCCAGCAAATCCATGGAGCGGATGATAGCTTATCTTAGCTTTGATAGCAATGCATCAACATCAGTTTCCCACAATATAAAATCTTCTAAGAACCCTTGGTGCGAGCTTAAGGCTCCCAAGGTTGAGCTCAAAGTTTTGCCAGTTGGGCTAAGGTATGCGTATCTCGGTCCTAAAAACACTTTCCCTGTCATCATCAATGCTGATTTAAATGTTGTAGATACTACTTTGCTCCTTTGTGAGCTTAGGAAGTACTGGAGAGCCTTAGGATATTCACTAGATGACATCACTGGCATTTCACCTGACCTTTGCATGCATAGAATCCATCTAGAAGATGAGTCAATGACTTCTGTAGAACATGGTTAAACCCAAAACTAAAAGATGTTGTTAGGAAGGAGATAATGAAACTTCTAGAGGCCGGTATAATTTATGCTATTTCAGATTTTTCTCTTTGGTGTTTCACGTTTATGCACTTGAGGAGTGACTGTTCTAAAGAGCTTTTATACCATACCGAGCTAGAAAAACTCGAAAAGAACAACTGGCTACTTAAGAAAAAATCAGCAGCAATGCCAGAAAACAACAACAATAATGATGTGCTTCTTGAGATGATAAAGNAACAACAACAATGATGCGCTTCTTGAGATGATAAAGAAGATGCAGGAGGAAGTTAAAGAGTTGCGCACTAACCCTCAACAAAGAGTGACTATTGGAGCATCAGATACTCCACATTCCTTTTACTCTAACCGAGCAGCCATCTATCCTGCTCGTTTACTTGGCCAGAATAATGAAGTCACACCACCGATGATTGCCTTGGTGAAGCAGAATCGATTCCATGGACTGGAGCATGAAAATCCAATGGACCACATCGATGACTACGAACGCATGTGCAACACAATCACCAATGGAGCTTCTAGTGACTACAGCATGTGCATGCCTTTTACTTTCTCTCTTATGGATAAAGCGGAGAAGTGGCTCAAGGCTTTACCACCAGCATCTCTACGGACTTGGGTAGAGATTAGAGCAGCATTCCTAGATCACTTCTTCACAAAAGTGAAGACAATGGCTTTGAAGAATAGGATCACCAACTTTCANCAGCAATTGTCCGGTGAATCATTTTGTGAGGCTTGGGGAAGATTCAAGGAATATAAGATGGAGTGTCCTCATCATGGCTACACCGACGAGCAGCTGCTTCGCCTTTTCTATGATGGTGTCAATTGGGATTACAAGACTGCATTGAATTCAGCTAGC
>OVAP01004835.1:0-13897 GCA_900406295.1 Aurinia saxatilis | reverse complement strand
TAGAAAAACACCTAAAAGACTCGATAAGACACTTTATATCGTGGCTAAAAAACATAAAATATACGATATATCAAGTGACCGGTAAACACCATCCAAGAAGCTCTTCAACGGTCCGTTGGGTACATAGCCGATGAGGAGGAAATGCTAACTCTTCAGGTCAAACATGGGCGGTCGACAAGCCGACCATCTTCTTTCGTGCCGCAACAGACTACACGTACAAAGACAGCTACCGGCCGCTACGTCAACCACGAGGGATCATCTCAGGGTGGTTCCCCCAACTATCTCGAGGACCATCCTGAAGACGAGGAATGTTATTATACCGAATAAACACCATAAAGAAACCAAGGACGAGGTATAGGCCGAGGTGGGGGTCGAACAAGAGGCCGAGGAATAGGACGTTCCAATCAATGGCTTCTCAAGAATGCCTACGACGAAAATGCCTTCTGCGACCACCACCAGAACAAAGGACACAACACTGCCAACTGCAAAGTCCTCGGGGCCCTCTTGGCTAAATGTCTAGCCGAGGGAAAATTGGGATGCTTTAGCGTCAAAGATTTCCATGGACCAAAGAACGATGACACCCGACCAACCCCGCAGCAAAACGATGCAGCCAAACGCGATAGAGGAAAGGAAGGAGACCAGCAACGAGGCCCTCGACCTCAGATTAATATGATCATTGACGGATCACATTATTGTTTTGATACAGTGTCTTCCATCAAAGCCTTCCAACGGCAGGCCGACCCCGTCTCCAGAGTGACATCCGACCGCAATATACCCGATCATAGTTTGTCCTTCGAAACCAGGGATGCTAAGAGAATCGTTCATCCCCATAATGACCCTCTGGTGATTGAACTCCTCGTCAACGACTTCGAAGTAGCAAGAATCCTCATCGACACCAGAAACACAGTGGACGTGATCTTCCGAGAAACCCTTCGCAGGATGAACATCCCTCTCACCGAGGTGATTTCCAGTACCAAGCCATTGATAGGGTTCTCTGGCGAAATGACGATGACACAGGGAACAATAAAGCTTCTAGTTCAAGCCCTTGGCGTAACCAAGATCGTGGATTTCTCAGTTGCAGATCACCCAACAATCTACAACATCATCCTCGGCACACCATGGTTAAAAGAGATGAAATTTGTACCTTCTCCCTACCAATTGTGCGTAAAGTTATCAACGCCAATGGGGATCGGGATGATTCGAAGGAGTCAGCGAGAGTCCAAAATCTGCCTGTTGGCCGAGCACAAGCTCAGATCCCCAGTACCTGATTGAAGACCGGTTGCCGACGCAAAGAAAAGTCGTGCAGATCACGACGACGACAAACAATTGTCAGTTGCCTTATAGCAATTACAGCTCGTGGACTCGCCCAAAAAACCGACAAACGGAGACTACGTATTATCAATGCGGATCGACGACAGACACCTAGAACGACATGTGGAGATTAGGAGCCAGCTTCATGATCCCCTACAAGCAGAGATCATCGAATTACTCAGACGAGCCTACACACGTTCGCGTGGGCAGCTGAGGATATGCCTGGCATAAGCACGCAGATAGCTTGTCACGAATTGACTGTCGACCCCTCTTTCAAACCAGTCAAACAAAAAAGGCGCAAGCTAGGAGACGAACGAGCTTTGACAGTAAACTCTAAAGTCGATCATTTGCTAAAAGTTGGATATATAATGGAGTCCAAATACCCAGACTGGATCGCAAATCANTCGACCCCTCTTTCAAACCAGTCAAACAAAAAAGGCGCAAGCTAGGAGACGAACGAGCTTTGACAGTAAACTCTGAAGTCAATCATTTGCTAAAAGTTGGATCTATAATGGAGTCCAAATACCCAGACTGGATCGCAAATCATGTGGTCGTTAAGAAGAAGAATGCAAAGTGGCGAGTATGTCTGGACTTTACAGACTTGAACAAAGCATGTCACAAGGAAAGCTTTCCACTCCCACATATCGATCGACTTGTCGAAGCCACTACCGGAAATGAATTGTTGAGCTTTATGGACGCATTCTCGGTTTATAATCAGATCTTTATGCATTCCGACGACCGTGAAAAGACAACATTCATCACAGACCAGGAAACCTACTGTTATAAAGTGATGACCTTCGGGCTGAAAAACACTGGAGCTACCTACCAGCGCTTGGTCAACAGAATGTTTGCGGAACAACTACGCAAAACCATGGAGGTCTACATTGACGACATGCTAGTTAAGTCCCTATTAGCTTCTGACCACGTACATCATCTGGACGAATGTTTCCAGAAGCTCAACTCGTACAACATGAAGCTCAATCCGACCAAGTGCCGATTCAGAGTAGAGTAGGGAGAGTTCCTCGGCTACCTGGTCACCAAGCGCGGTATCGAAGCAAATCCAAACAGATTGAGGCCATCGAGTCTATGTTGTCACCTTCAAAGGCAAAACATGTCCAACGACTCACGGGATGGGTAGCAGCTCTCAATCGTTTCATCTCCCGATCAACAGATAAGTGTCTCCCCTTGTATAAAACACTCTGAGACACAAAGTTAATAGTCTGGACTGACCAATGCGAAGCGGCTTTCCAGTAGTTGAAGCAGTATCTCAAGACTTCACCAATCCTCTCAAAGCCTGTGGACGGAGAACCCTTTTTTCTATACATTGTTCAGTCAGCAGCGCCTTGATCAGAGAAGAGGGAAATCAACAATGAGCGGTCTTCTACGTCAGTCAATCCTTGACATGCGGTCAAACGTGCTACCCGTTGATGGAAAAAAAGGTGCTTGCCGTTGTCGTCTCGGCTCGGAAACTGCGTCCTTACTTCCAGTCACACGCGATCATCGTGCTCACAGCATACCCTCTACGTGCTATTCTACACAATCCCAATCAATCTAGTCGCCTTGCTAAATGGGCAATTGAGCTCAGCGTGTATGATATCGAATACAGGCCGCGCACCGCGGGAAAAGCACAAGTTCTTGCCGACTTCGTTTGGGCCGACTTTGTGGAGGAAGTTGACGAAGGTAAAATCTCAGAAGTCAAGCAACCACCCTCGGGGATCACAAACGTGACCAATGACGCGCCCAAAGCAACTCTGATGGCCTAGACATCTCCAGACCTCACCACCTCGGCCGATGTGAACTCGAAACTGGTCGCATGACCATGTTGGACTCTTCATTCCGACGGATCATCCTCAAAACTAGGATCAGGTATTGGGATTTATCTAACTGCTCCTAAAGGGGAAGACATCGAGCAATCTTTCCGACTCAACTTCGAAGAATCCAACAATGAGTCGGAATATGAAGCACTCATTGCAGGACTTCGCTTAGCCCGAGGAATAGAAGTCCACCCACTCCATGCTTTCTGTGATTCTCATCTCGTTGTCAACCAGTTCCATGGCGAATGGAGGCTTACTTGAATATTTTCCAAGACCTTGCTTCGAACTTTGACGAGTTCACTCTAACTCGGATCCCACGATCAAAGAACTCATCAGCCGACGCACTAACTGCCCTCAGCTAGGCTTCAGTGTGTGATTTTCGCCGAGTATCCCAGTGGAGCTCCTTGACATCCCGAGCATTCGAGCAACTCATCAGGTCGCATTGATCGACCCACTCCCATACAAAGTCGACTCTGCTCCGGTAGAAACCAGTCACACGGAGAATTCTCTTACTTACGGGTGTGACTGACCCTGGATTTCCAAATTACAGAACTTCATCATAGAAGGCGCAGTCCCAGCAGAGAAATAGGCTGCACAAAAACTAAAGGCTCAGGCGGCACGATACTCCATTGCCCAAGGACAACTTTACAAGTGGTCAGCCTCTGGACCCCTTCTCCGCTGCATCGAAGGTGATGCAGCCTGGCGTGTCATGCAAGAAGTCCACGACGGATCTTGTGGAAACTCCTCCTCATTAGGGCGTTCGGAGTCTTGCCATTAGAATCAATACCCATGGTTTCTTCCGGCCAACGATGCTCCACGATTGCGAACAGTATGCGGCTAAGTTCGAAAAGTGCAAGCGACATGCTCTGATGATACACCAGCCAGCCGAGCTGTTATTCTCGGTATCATCTCATTACCCATTCATGAGGTGGTCGATGGATATCGTCGATCCCATGCCTAACTCGAAGACCAAGAAACTCCTCCTTATTCTCACCGATTATTTTCCAAAATGGGTGGAGGCCGAGTCCTACGATAGCATTAAGTATGCTCAGGTGGAACACTTCGTCTGGGATTTCATCATATGTAGGCACGGTATTCTTCACGAAATCTTCACGGACAATGGGTCACAATTTATCTCTGCTAGATTTGAAGGATTCTGCGAAAAATGGAATATTCGGCTCACCAAATCTACTCCTCGTTACCCTCAAGGTAACGGTCAGGCCGAGGCCATCAACAAAATGATTGTCGATGGTCTGAAGAAGAGATTAGATGCTAAGAAAGGAAGATGGAGTTTTGTGGTCGCACAGAACGACCCATCGGTGTCCTACCGACAAAACTCCTTTCTCCCTCATATATGGATCCGAGTGTAAAATTCCGGCGGAGATGAAATTCCACGGACTTAGCTTGCGCCCCAAGACGAGGAGGTCAATGACATCATGTTACTTGACCAGCTTGATTTCCTCGATGAAAAACGTGATCGCGCCCTCGTCTGTCTTCAGAACTGCCAACAAAAGGTTTTCCAGTATTACAATTCACACGTTCGCCCTTGGCATTTTCGTAAAGGTGACCTTGTCTTACGCGAAGTCTTTCAGAACATGGCAGAACCAAATGTTGGGAAGCTCGGCGTGCACTTGGAAGGGTTTTACCGCGTCACTAATGTCGTATACGAGCTCGTCGCGATGGATGGAAGAATTATTCCATGTTCGTGGAATGCTTGGCATCTTAAGAAGTAATATCACTAGTACTCGGCCCTCGGCTGTACAAAAAAATAACAAAACAAAACAAAAACACTTGAACTACGGGCTCGGCTTGATCCCTTCACAGGGTACGTAGGCAGCTCATCTTCGGATGAGTCCAGCTAGCCCCTCCTCCAAAAAGGGGGAATGGGAGTACATCCATACTCTCCTTTTACAGAAAATCTCTTGCTCGGCATCTTATGCCTTAGTCATTTCAATACACACAAAAAACATAAGCAACACGCTACTCGTCATTGCTGGCCACAATGACGAAATCCTACATTACGTAGGCGTTTCACATAGCCTTGTCTATACTCTAAACAGTGCACTATCTAAACCCAGCTTGTCGTAATCGTTGGTTTACTAACATCCTGAGAGCAATCTTAAACTCTTATTCAAGCTAAACAATTAGGATTTATAATGCTCGGCTCGTGCGTCGACAATTTGAAAAAACAGTCACACTGAATAAAATTACGGATAAAGCCATCCAGGCATTGTACTTGCCATCGGCAAAACAAAGTTGTTACAAAAAAAAAAAGAAGAGTACAACTTAAAACAAAAACAAGGAAATCTTCTACTCGGCTACCGTCTCCGGAGCCTCTCATCCTTCCTTTTCATCGGCCTCTCCACCAGCACCTTCAGGGGCCTCAGCCTCAGGGACCTCAGGGACTTCGGCCTCAGAAGTCTCGGAAACGTCGGCAAGAGGAGACGAAGCAGGAGTAACTTCCAGAGAGATGACCAATCCCTCCAGGATCCGGTTCAAAGCCGCGTCAAAGGTTTGACCGGCATTTTCATAATCCGAAGTCCACTCTTGGGCCTCGGCCTCGTAGTCCTGCAGTGACTTCTTCCCCTCTGTTTTCTCCTCTTCGGCCTTTAGTTCAGCGATCAGGGTCAGGTTCGCATCATTTTGGAGGTCGTATATGAGATTCTTTAACAGATGCTCGGCCATCAGCGACTTGACGCCTTCCAGCTTCGGCGCAAGCGTTCCCTTAACATGCCTCCTCGCCTGACGAGAAACTCGCTCAAGCTCGGCCTTTAGCTTCGTAATCTCCTCGTCTTTCTCTTTTTCAGCTTTGGTAAGACAATCCTTATCGTGCTTGAGCTGACTTGGCCGCGAGCTTCATCTCTTCATCGGCCTTGTCCTTTGGTTCGGCCATCTGACCTTTCAGGACTCGCACCTGGGAGGTTAGCTGGGAAACGGTCCCTTCGTACCAATTCATGGTACGGTTGACCTCAGCATTGTACTACATAACAGTGAAACAGGGATTAGTTGTCAGATCAAAGTTAAATCTCTAAGGCAGATAAGCAGCATTTATTACATGAATCCCATGATAGGCCAGACGGCCATAACCCTCTGGGTTAGCCAGGGAGTCGAGGTCGGCTACCGGGATCCCAGGGAAGGTTACCTTCGAGAACAAAGTCGCAGAACCGGCAAACCGATCTTGAGGGATATCGGCAGGAGGGATCCCCTTGGGAGAAGTAGCGACGGTGGACCAAGAAGTCTTCTTCTTTTTCGCCTTCACCTTCGCCGGCTCGGCGTTTGTCTCCTCCTCGACCTGATTCGTTTCCTTGGCCTTCCTCTTCTAGCCAGGAGGCTTCCTCAGAATTGAACCCTCCGGTCTCTCCTCGGCCCCGACATCCCGCGGGATTAGAGCAGCTCGGCATTCACCTCAGAGGGAAAGATGGCAAGGGGGTTTGGCTCAACTATGATCCGGTTGAACTTGACCGGGTTAGCCACTAGTTCGGCTGCTTTTGCCTGTTTCTTCAATTGAAATTTCAGCTCGCGTAGGTTAATTTGATGAATCATTTCCTCAAGAACGCCTTCGGTCTGATCCTCCCCTTCTTCGGCTTCGTCTTCTTCTGATGATGATGCGAAACCTTCGTCCATGCTCCTTGCTGTCTCAACTCATCCAAACGTGAAAGTATCCTTCCAATGAGCTCGGCCGTCGCGAAGCTTATCGAGGTCGGCCTTGAATGCGTTGGAAAGCAATGGCCAGGAGTAATTATTTGCACATTCAAAATATAAGCTCGGTCAGACCATGGTTTGATTTCGAATGAAGTAAAGAGTTAAAAGCTTCTACCAATCGGATCCCAACTCGTTATAATCAGTGGGACATTCCGACCGACCGAAGCTCGGCTAATCTGGACATAGGAAAAGTGATTCGACCAACGGGTATCCTATGAAGGAAAGTCGTGGATAATCCTCCTATTCGGCCGGTTGGTCAAATCCACATTCGTAACTCCTAACTAGGAGGCCGACCAATTGTTGAATGGCCCGAGGGGTCAGTTGCGTGAAATTGGCCATGTGCCTGAACAGATAGTCTGTCATTATCTCGGGTATTGGGAACCAAAGTAACCCACGGTGAAAAAACCTTCATTCAGCGTGAAGTACCCAGTTGGAGGGAACTCAGCTCTATCATCCGGTTCGGGAACGAGCAGTTCAACCTCGGCAGATAAAGTCGGCCTGTAAATCTTCCAGCGACTCTTGGGTGGTCGACGATCGACCAGATAGGTAGTAAATGGCTTTGGGCTTCTTCGGCCTGGTTTTCTTCATCTCCTCCTTCCGCTCGGCAGCCAGCTTCTCTGCATCCTCAATATCCTTTAGCGGACCATACCCCTGGAGGTATTCTTCGGTCTCAACCTTAACAAGCCTCTCCATCAGTTGGCCCGTGCGGAATTCCCTTTTAACCAAAGTTAGTGTATGCGGACACAACTGGGATTCGTCCTCGGCGTCCTCTAGTTCACACTCCTCGGCGTTGCTTCTCTCGACGTCCTCTTCATTTACACCGTCTTCGTCGTCCTCTTCAGAATCACTCCGTATTACTCGGGACAAATAGGGAGGCGACAGTCGATCCTCGTCTAGGGCATCCTCACCCTCAGATGATTGAAAATCTGCTAGGAGACTAGCTTCATCGGCATCATTTCGGCCACTCTGTTCAGTGATCACTTCTTGCTCGGTACGGTTGACAAAATCCATTATCAACGGTGGTGAGCGATGAATAAACCCTAGATTTCTATACGCAACGCCGGAAAACAAGATCTAAGACGGAGACGCTAGATAAACTTGTCAAGAACAGCTAAAAACCCTTAAAATTTTGAGGAGAGAGAACAGAGGATTTACCTTGAGGGAAATTCCACTTTGCTCTTCTGTCAATGCGAAATGACGAGAAATGAGAGGAAAAAGAATCTTAAATAGAGGTGAGGGGGAATCTCAAGCGTTTTGCCTCGAAACGCGAGAACTGTTCATCTTCTGAACATTAAACCATTTCATCCATCGACTGCAAGTTCGGCTTCATCTCGCATAGACTGAGACTAGTCTTACGAGTTTTCGGGGGGCTAACTGTGGCGGTCAAATATCCCCACCTGATATCATAAACAAGCAGTCGCGAGAAATGGTTAAGTATCAAACAGGGCCGAGGTCGGAATTTAAGGAATGACCTCGGCCATGAACTTACTGACAAATGCCCTTGGACAGTTTATCTAAATCATTTCCTCGGCATAGTCCTTGTCTTCAAAAATGCCGAGGGAGTTTATCGAATCATGAGCTCGGCATGTTTCATTACACTTATGAAGTCGAGGACGTTTTATGTATCACGTCTTCGGCCAGCTTTGTCATTCAATCTTTCGTCGAGAATGCTGAGATCATTGACCAGGACATGAGCTCGGCATGGCTTGAAACATATGCAAAGCCGAGGACATAAGTCAGAACACGTCCTCAGCAAAATTAGTGTCCTATACCTCAGGTCGAGGAGTTACACTGAATCACTTCCTCCTTTGATCTCAGAAGACGATCTCGTCGTATGGTGGGCCGAGCAGTACATAGGGAAGCCCAATTCCTATCAATAACCGAGAAGACCTTGGCCCAATTAAGACGAGCCGACCTGGAGAGAAAAGGCAAGACAAATCGGGAATATAGAAGAAGATCTGGAAGTTTAACTTATCTAGGTCAGCATAATCTTATATATATACTCTCCTAGGTAAAACTTGTATGATCATCTTTTTCTGGCTTAAGAAACCTAAAAGCTTAAGACTACGAGAGACTCTTATTTTCTAATTAATACAAAAGCTATCCTTTGCTAGTTCCCTTGTGTTTGCAACCTGCTCTTTGTATTGAGTTCCTCATCCAGAATCTCGAACAAATAGTGATTGTGTGATTTAACCCACACAAAAGCGATGAGGTCAGCTCTAAGGGTATCCTCCAGTTTTGCTCCAATATCTACGCACCGTTATGGGTGTTCGTCGTCGATGCATACTGAGATCACGGGATAAATGAGTGATTCTTCCTCTGTTTTCTGTGATTTGTAGTTGTTGTGTGAACTTGGATAGTTGTTTTCTGGCTTGATTCTTCATCTATCGTTTCTTGGGTTTGTTCTCGGGGACTCGATCTGTGACTAGTTTATAGTGCTTGTGCTCGAACCAAGCATGTTTAGGACTCTTTCTGACCTCCTCGGATGGTTTTGACTCCTTGGAATGTCGGGAACTTGATGCATAAGTGATAAGAAGATAGGACTGCCTGCATAAAGTTTAGCCAGGGTGTCCCTAGTATCGCGTCGTATATGGCTGGATAGTCTACAACGGAGAAGTTAACATCCTTCGTGACCCCGTATGTTTAAACAGCGAGTTCGATGGTCCCAAATGTCATGGTAGTTTTTCCGAGTAACTCGTGAGAGGTCTTGGGGTCTTCTCAACTATTTCAGTATTTATCCTCACGCGATGGAGTATATCTAAGAAGATGACGTCCACCGAGCTCCCTGTATCCACCAGCACCTAGGAGATGTTGATGTCGTCGATGTTGATAGAGATGACGAGGAATCATTGTGAGGTTGGTCGATTGCTCTAGTGTCCTCCTCAGTGAAAGAGATGTCGTAGTCTGGAAGCGAGGTGCTTATGCCCACATACGGTTAGGGCTTGTTTTCTGCTGAAAGGACTTGATTGCAGAGGTATGATCCGTGATAGGACTGATATTTTATCATTTTTTACTATGAATTTCTAGTACTTCTGATGATAAAACCAAATGATTTCGTAATACATATGATGGTTTTTACTATTTTATGTTTTCAAAGTGCTTTTGGAGAAAAAAGCTTTTTAGGTACCAAGATTGACGTTTCTTGCTAAAAATAGAAATCCGGCACAAGACGAGGATTCTTGGATGAAAAGGATGTGCAACTTGGATTGAAGTGAAATTTGGAGATAGATATGCCACGTGACTTAGCTGTTACATATGAGCTTGAAATCAAGTCATCCGGCCTTACCACCATGGAGTTATAGTCCAAATATTAAAGAGAAGTCTTCTGAAGCCCACCACCTTGAGGCCCAATCGATCGAGTGGAGTAAACTACGATCAGTCAAGAAGAGGATATGCTCGGGATCACTCCATATATTTAGATATTATCAGGAGAGAACAGAAAACGTATGAGAAGATTCATAAAATATCAAAATGGATCATTCCATAAGGCATCAATCAAATGTTACTTGGTTATCTAATCGGTCATAAGAGATAAGGACAAATATTTTGATCCTCTTCAGCTGATTCTCCTCTATGACTTCATTGGAGTCCTTGGACGTCCTGCACCTTCTAAATAAAAAGGTCTCTCGTCTCAGAAAAGGGTGTGCCTCTCCATCTTACCTAAACTCTACGAGAGAGCATTTTGCTTGCAAAACACTGTCAAATCTCTTGTTAATTTTCGTTTTTGTAGTTGCAGGGGAGATAATCTCTTGTATTTGAACCCCTTTTTCTACAATTGCATGGTCGTTTTATTCTTCTTCATGGTAATTTTTTCTATGATAGAGTAATTTGATCGTTGGGATCAAGGTTTTCATAGTTTTATGGTTTGGTAGATAGTTTTTTTATTAGTCATTTGTAAGAATTTTGTCTTGCTTACATTAAACTGAGAATTGTTAGCTTGATCACCTAGCTTTTCAGGATAGATTCTCTTCGCTAAAACACCATTAGGTAAAAGATCCGACATAAGCAAATGATAAGATGTACATGTGGGATCTTGACCAAAGGACCATGTGTATGGTTAACATATCAGTTCTTTAGTATAGATCATGACTGCCCCTTTGTTAAGGTCATGTGATTTATGTTTGAGTATAATTGAGTTAGGATGATTCTATTACGAAGGTTGTCCACAAATCTGAATAATCTGACCTATGTTACTAGAGAAATACCTTATTGCCAACACTTTCATTTCATTGCATACAAACATTTTTAAATTTGCATTAGTAATTTTATAGATTTCATTAAAAATCACTCCATTCGATCGAACGGTTATATTATTTGATCGATAAAAAAACTAAAAAACCCATATTTGAATCTTAGCTCGATTTGAATCTCATAAGTTTGAAGCGTAGTAGCCCCTTTCTCTGTGGATATATATATATATATATATATATATATGATCCCTAAGTACTACTGCGAGACCAATGCCCTTGCAAGAATATTTTGGATGAAAACTAAATCCCCATCAATCCGGGCAGTACTTCGATCCTCCCATGATTATGTTGATACTTTGATGAGGATAGTTGATCTCCTTCACCATAGGATGCTGGTTCATCGACTCGTCGAGGTGGAATGGGTCTTGGGGATGTGAAACCTTCGGCCATACTGCTGGTTCTAAGTGATTCTTCGTGTGGAGTACTCGATGAAGTCCCCACAGTCGGCCCCAAATTGTGTGTACCGAAATTCACACAACAAAAATTTGTTCCAAAACTTTTAGGGATTGTTGACTCTCTAAGTATAAATCGCTCGAAAGTAAAGAAAGTAAGAACATAATCGAAGGTAGGGCGTTTTATTGATAAAATTCTCGAGTACAAAAGTTACAGAGCTCAAGAGATGTGAGAATTGAAAGATTCGTTATGACCTAGAAGTAGTGATTCTATTTATACTCAAAGTTGTCTGTTTTCTTTTCGACATAATCTCGGACAACTTCCATTTCTCTGATACACTTTGAAACGTCTTCCATTTTGACGATATTCTTGTGGATAACTTTCTTTTCTCCGAGATGCTCCGAGAAGGTTTCCTTTTCATCGAGAGGTAAAGGAAAACTTCCTTTTTCGTAGAGATGTGCTCAAATATTCTAGTATGTCGGTTTACGAAAGGCTTTGCTTGATCCAAAAGATGGATATCGGCCCATAAAGGAAGTATCGGGCCGTTTAGCTTGTCAAGAGTGCTGTTAGACTTCATGGATTGTTGTTCAATCACATGGGATGCCTTTCTTGATGTCGAGAGTTAAAGATGCTTCACGAATCACTCATTCTTATTAAATTAAGTTACGATGACTTATTGTAATAATAGGATAGTGTGAGAGGATGATGGGCGACCCGTACGTGTTCACGGGTCGCGGATGGCAAGCAACCATGATGAACCGCGAACCCTGAGTGTTCTATGGGTCGCGGAACACATTCTTGAAGGCAATGAGCGACATGTGAGTGTTCCACAGGTCGCACAACACCGTGGCCATGACGAAGTGCAACATGTGTGTATTCCACGGGTTGGAGTTTACCTCCAAGAGTCGATTAGCCGAGCTTTGCACGTCCACGGGTCGTGGGAAGATTCTCGACAAGATGAAAGGCAACCCGTGTACATACACGGATCGCGGGAGGAGCTCAACCATGACGAAATGCGACCCATGCATGTCCACGGGTCGCACAATGGACTCGACCTAACGAAATGCGACATGTGATGTTCCCTGGGTCGCGGTTCGTGTTGCGACATGACGAAAGGCGGCCCGTGATGTTCAACGTGTCTCGGTTCGTGTTGATTCAAGATGAGAGGTGACCCATGATAACCACGGGTCGCGATTCGTGTTGACGTGGTGACCCGTGGATGTTCAGTAAATCGTGAGTCAAAGTTTGGTATAGAATTGAATCCGTGATTCTTCAGTTCCATGTTCGTGTGATCGAAAGATCAAGTATCGTTGAGAATTGACTTCTCGATGGCTCAATTTCATGTTCGTATTATCGAAAGATCAAGGCTCAGATGAAATTGAATTCTCGGAATGATAGATTTTGTGGTATGTGACCCGTGAGAACTTCACGGGTCTCACGGGTCGTAGATCGTGTTATACATGACGAAGTGCCACCCGTGGAAGCTTCACAAGTCGCGGATCTCTTCTCGAGAGGCGACCCGTAGAACCATCTCGGGTCACCAAAAGCGGTTTCCTATGAAATTGAAGCCTCGGTGGTCCAATTTATGTTCGTATGACCAAGTTACCAAAATACTAAGTCCTTCGATTGTTATTGTAAAGGATGTTTAGTTTTGATTGCTCGATGGTTGTTAACAATTTATCCTTGTAATGTTTGATTATTTGGATTGATCTTAAATAATAATCGATATTAGTGTTTTGTGGAAAACATATAACCGTTTTGAGCTATCAATCTTCGGAGGTGAGATCCAACCCTTACAATACTTATACAATGTGGTCGTGTATTCGCATGGTCGTCCATACACAAATAGCCTTGTCTTCGCATGGACGTGCAAGTAATACTTGTGTGGGCAGGAATTCACACACAACCAAAAACTTGTCTAACGGATCTTTTAAGGGATCGTCGACTCTCTTAGTACGAACCGCTCAGAAAGTAAAGAGAAAGACAAGGAAACAGGCTAAAGATAGTAGGGTCGCTTTATTGATAGCAAAGAGAATTCTCGAATACAAGCTGTTAAGATTTAGGCTATTCGAGAGAGAAGAAGATGATCTAAGACCTACGACCTTAGATCCTATATATACTGTAACTAAACCGCCTTGGGGCCAAACTCTTTCGTGGGCCACCTTCCACATCCTGAAGATTTACTTCCATTCTTCCAGCAATCTTCTAGATAGTTTCCTTTCTCCTTAGATACACCGATGATTCTATTCTCGAACCTTCTTGCTTGACGGCGCCCGGCGCAACATTAGGGCTTTGTCTTGATGGAAGATGAAAATGGGCCCACGGACCCGAGCTAGGCCATTCGGCTGATTATAGATGTTTCAGGGCCCACGAGACTGTTGAGATAATCTCGTAAGTCGGATGTGTTCTGATGATCACCTCGTTAAA
>OVAP01004834.1:0-13899 GCA_900406295.1 Aurinia saxatilis | reverse complement strand
AATTCCAATAAAATAAATAAAGAGGGTTTAGAAATCTTCTCTATGAGTAGAGTTTCTCCCTAAAAGCTCTAGTACAATCCCCTTGCTTGAGTCTCTAAAGAATTTAAGATTTTGAAAACTAAACCTAAAAACAAGTATTTATATATATAGCCAAAACACGTTTTGGATATTCTGTGGACTTTCCATAACTTTTGGGGCGGTTTGTGCAATAAAAGAAAAGTTTCCTTTGCTGTTTTTGAAGGGGTGTCGTTCGACACCTTTGTGGGTGTCGTTCGACACCTTTGTGGGTGTCGTTCGACACCTTTGTGGGTTTCGTTTGACACCAAGCCCATTCTCGGCCTACTCTGTTTGCTCGCCAGAACGCCATGTCTCCACTAAAACGGTCATATCTCTTCAACCATGAATCAGAATGAGTTAAAACCACCACCAAAGTGAAGCTAACTCAATTTCCTATCTTGTGTCAAAATATGAGATAAAAATTCTATCGGGAATACCTCCATTTGATATGATATTTGAAGTATTTCTGACTGGTTCTGCATCATCATTTGCTAGTTTGTCTCCAAAAGCTCCAAAACACTCTAGAATGCTCCAAAATCACCAAATATGTGCTTTAACCTGTAAATACTAGTAAAGACTAGAAAAACATCTAAAAGACACGATAAACACTTTATATCGTGGCTAAAAACCATAAAATCCACGATATATCAAGTGTAAACTATTATAAGATTTTAGTTTTATTCATTACTAAAATCGTAAATCTCAGAAAGTCGTTTCACCCCTAACAAACCCTAAACTCTAATATATAAACCCTCAAACCCTAATGTAGTTTCAATTATAAATCGTAAATCTCAGAAAATGGTTTTAATTATAATCCTAAATCATTCGGGAAAATAAACGCTTTTAGATAATTAATCTAAAATATTCAATTAATCAAAAGTAGTTCGGATAAATCAGTATTTTCAGATAAATAGCCTAAAATTGTCAATTAATCCAAAGTAGATTGCATAAAAACGGTTTTAGATAAATAATCCAAATAGTTATTTAAACCTAAATCCAAAATATTTTGGATAATTATTCAAAATAATCAATTAAACCAAGGAAATTGTCTTTATTAATTTTAAAATTTTAGCGATTAGAAAATATATATTTTGAAAATTTATCGTTTAAAATTTAAAATTTAAGATAAAATACTATTTTTATAACAACTCAATTATTATTAATTTGTAAATTTTAGAAACTTTTAATATTCTTTTTTACTTTATTGCATTTTTATAAAAAAAATTATTTTTTCAGATTTTTTTGGATTTAATTTTTTTTTGTTATTTTTAACTAAAATATTAATATTTTATTATTAAAATTAAAGGTTGCTTTTCCCAGTCTTTGATTTAAACAGTCAAACACAACGTCGGGAATTAATGTGAACAGACAATAGTTGGGGAATAAATTCGCTCAATCATAATACTTGAGGAATTAAATGACCGTTTTCCCTTAGTTTTTGGAAAACCTGTGACGGACCACCTCGAGAACATTCACCACTGATTATAATTTTTTACTGTGGAGTTCTATGTTACCATCTAAATCCGCCGAATGACCTACGAAGAATGAGAGGGATGGATAAGGGGGGGGGGGTTTCTCAATACTCAAATATTTTTCAAGCCTTTATTTCTAGAAGGATTTTTCATAATAATCTAGAATTTTCTAGATGAATGAAGGAAGTGGAAGCGTCTAGAATGACCAAAGACTTCTACGAACTTGTACAAGACCGTAATAAATCCCGAATGATCTAGATGAACATCCCTCATATGTAAAAGGGTGGGATCCTTCATTTGTAATCATCGAAGAATTTCTGAAGCAATAGCAATTTCTCTAAGAACTTCATCTCTCTTTAAAAAAACATCCTCCTTTTCTTATGTAGGCCGACTTAATAACTGCAAACGACAGAAAGGTGGTAAGGTCGCACGGTTTTGATTCGATGAAGGAATTAACCCGTGACAAATACTACCAGAGCAAGGTTTTTACCGTGGAGAGAGAAGGTGTTTCCACTGAAGAAAGTATGGCTAGAGGAGACAAGATCAAAGATACTTCAAACACATCCGAAGTGGTGAACGATCGGGGAAGGGTGTTGGGACAGACGATAGAGGAGATGGTTGAAAGGCTCGAAAGGGTCGAGCATACTACAGAAGAACTCGAGAAGCTCATGTTCGCGGAACTTAAAGAAGTGAAACATTCCATTTCCGACACGGATTCTCGATTCGTCCGACTTGAAGAACTTGTGACGACGGCCGTTGACATATCATAGTTTTTATCCATTTCTAACCATGATTTTACCTATTTTATCGAGTCTTATTTATGTTTTTTTTATTTTATATGAGTCATTTTAGGTCAAGTGACGAGTTTAGAGAGCTTGGTGAATTATGGAGAAATTATGGAGCAATTATGGATCAAAAGGATCAAAGCTTCGAGTGAAGGAATTATTGAACGAAGAAAATAAAATTTTTCCATTAATTTCAAGATCAATCAATTTTCTATATATCAGATTTGAACAATTTACATATTCCTAAATTTGTTTTAGACTATAATATAATGCTTCGGCCATTGTTTAAGCTCATGCTTAATTAGATCTAAGATACTAAAGGGAGCTTTTAGGGAGAAGACTTTTAAACCATTTTTGTTACTTTGGATATCTCTTTTTTATGCAATTTAATTCTCTTATGATGTTTTCCTTAGCTATGTCTAAGTAATTTCATTGTTAGGTTTATGGTTCTTCAAGGGAAGATGAAAATTTGTTAGTGATAAATTTACTTTAGGAAAACACCACTAGTTCTTCATCTAGATTGTGCTTTAATGCAAGTTCAATGATTGTCCACTTTGAATTAAATCCTAAGTTAATTATTATATGAGGAAGTGTTAGTAATTACCTGACTTAATCTTAGATGCATAGTTTTTTATTCGCAAAGGAATTTGGTTTAGGAAACTTGTGAACGATGAAACCTAATTTAATGCTTATTTAGTTCTATAATATTCAGAAAGGAATTTGGTTTACCAGGAATTAAGTTTAAATAGCTTGCTTAGCGGATTTTGGTTTGTTTTACAAATTGTTCATGTTTTAGAACTATGTTTGGTGCTTTTTTTTAACGTTCGGTGTCGATTGACAGCTTGATAATGTCGATCGACACTCAATCAGATTTATGCCACATATTGGATTTTTTTTAAAAGAAGGTCCCAAGGCCTAACATTTTAAAATCTCATCCTAAATCGTTTCTCTATCGTTTTATTTAGTTACTGGATTTAAAATGCCTTTAGCTTGATTAAAAATCTCACAAATTGGTTAGTCTTCGTGGATTAGAACTCTAAATACTATAACGCATTTGTTGTGCACTTGCAGTAGTTAATAAGCTTAAAAATATGTGTATCCACTGTACAAACATTGCCTGAAGACGTCGAGGAGGTAAAGGCAAGGTTTATAACGGTGGAGGAAGATGTTCCACTATGTAAGAGGGCTAGTGCGAATGGAGGATCGGTGCCGCAACGGGAACTGGTCGAGTAGATTTTCCAAGACCATCGCGGTTCAATAGGGTGAGGGATGCTGAGGAACTTCCTATGAAAAATGGAGCAGTACTTCAACAATCTCAACCATACGGAGGAAACCGCGAAGATCAAAACCGTAACAACTTACCTTGCGGACACGACTATGTTGTGGTGGCGAAGGAAATATTTGGACATCGAATGAGGAACTTGTCAGATCGAGTCATGAAACGAGTTCAAGAAGGAGATCAAACGACAATTTTACCCAGAGAATATCGTGTATGAAGCTCGGAAGAAGTTAAAGGAACTTTGACAGAAAGGTATGATCCGTGATTATCTTAAGGAATTGACGATGCTTTTGCTTCAATTTCCTAACCTATCGAAGGAGGATCTCATGTTCTACTTCACCGATGAGCTGCAAACTTGGACTAAGAAAGAGGTGCAGCGACGAGGAGCGCAGTCCGTTGAAGATGCTATTGCGGTGGCTGAATCATAATCTGACGTCCGCACACAAACTTCCAGATATTCGTTCCAGAGGAAGGAGATGGTTGGTACCAAAGGTGGGGGAAGATGAAAACGTAGTCGAATGTCGAATTCGATGTGGTACAAGAAAAACGCTAAGAGAGTGGACTTCGAGGCGAAGAAGAAGTCGTTCGTACCAAAGGGTGGGTGTTTTATGTGCAAAGGGTGGGTTTTTTACCCTGATTTTGTTTGCTTTTAAATTTTGTTGGCTTTAGTAGTGTATGTATCATGATTAATGATGGATCTCTTGTTTTGGATGTTTTTATCTGAATAGCATTGCAGTGGTGATAGCAATGCGAGAGCAATGATTTTGGTGACTGCTTCTGTGGATAGGATTATTATGAAGAGACCCATTCTCGTGGATGTTGACCTTAGTATTGTAGGTGTTGTTATATGGGTTGGAAGATCATCTACCGAGATGCAGTTACAAATAGTTCATAGTCAAGGTATTTGACAATCTTATTGCTCAGGTTCCTAAAAAATTTCTCTTTGTGTTGTTACTTATATATTTCATATGAACCAATGAATATGGTAAGCTACATTGATGACATAAACTTGGATAGTTGGTGTGTCATTTTCTTTGCAAAGTAAGTAAAAGATCTGATTGAATTCGAAGTTACATGGGTTATGATGAGTTTCATCTTTGAAGGGGAAAATGTGGTTGTAAAATTTTATAATGTAATCCACGATTTTATTCAGAGGTAGAAACCAAATGTTTTGGGAAAAGTCAAAGCAAAAGTATGAGATCTCGTTGTCTCTTGACCATCTGGTTCTTAAAGCCGGTGTGAGAAGTGATTTAATCGAGGCGGCGAAGCGAGTCACCGGTGAGTACGACGACGAGTAGAGATTGAGACTCTTCGAAGCTGGAGCCATTTGGGAATCCATGTGGAGACCAATTCCAACATTCTACCTTCGATGATTGATAAGATTCTGAAAAGCCTAAGTGAAGTTGAGAATGCTGGATTGATTTTCTTAGGGAAACATGTCTGGAAAGTTTCAAATTCGATTAAAGTTAAAAAAAATTAGTTTAGGGTTGAGGTTTTGCACATTTTTTGAAGCCAAAAGTTTCGTATTTGATTAATCATTTATGCTTGTAACATTTAGCTTAGGATAATGAGTTGGATTTCTAAATGTTGATATTAAGCTTGGTATAATGTTTGTTTAACGTGTAGGCAATAAGTGATGACCGCAATCAAACATGACAAATTTTGGCAGCTTTGCTCAATTGGCCACAAGCAACCTTTGCCTCCAAAGTTGTAATGTTCTCTTGGATGCTTTACAAGTTTCTTTACAATCTCTATATCTACATAAAGCTCTACTTAAATGCTCTTCAAGCTCTGATTAATTGGTGATTACAGTGGCTGCTAATAACATAAGTAACACACAGCGAGAACAGTTTAACTCTTACTATTTCAGCAAGAGAGAGATCTCAACAGAGTATGATCACCTCAGGTGCTATATAGCTTATGCATTCCAAATGAAACTTGGAAATAACTGATTTTACTAAGGTATTCATATTTTTACAAGAGTTGTTACCAAAGTGGGTTAAGTTCACCAATTCTGCTCCTATGATGATGATGGTCATGCTATTCAATCTAACCCAGTAACAGCTGAGACCCGGAAGCGGAGAGGACAGGCTCGTGCTGCTCTTGGGAAATTTGTTGAGGTTAGTGATTCAATTCCTTCTGCTTCCATTCTTTGATTAAACCTACAAGTATAGGTGTATTCTAAAGCATTGATTTTGAGCCAAATTCCGACATATTGCACAAAAGGGGTAAGTGTGTTGGTACTGTGTTTCCTTCTTTTTGGTTTCCAAGTTCAGTTTTGGTTTCATGCTGCCTGAAGTCTTTGGTGAAAAAAGTATCACTGACATTAGCAATCAATTTGGGTATTATTAATTTCAGATTTAGAGTCTGCTTATTATGCAATTTAAGTTTCAACTGAAGTATATAACATCCGTATATAGCACGGTATCTATTGGATCCTTTCCAGTTTTTTACTATGTTGACCGTCTTCACACATGGCCTATGATTTCAACATGGACTGCAAGGACTGATAGGGGTGATATTTTACCGCTTTTTAGTATAGATTTTCGGTGCTTTTCTTAAAGAAATCATTTGATTTGAAACATAAATTATCGAATTTCACATTTCTCTGTTTCTAAAGTGTTTTTGTGGAAATAAGGTTTTTTAGATCTTAAATGGGCATTTTCTACCAAGTCCAACAATTCAACATCCTAAGTCCAGGCCCGGATGAAGAAGATGATTTATTTGGATTGAAGTGAGGAGTTAAGAAAAGCAAGCCTCACGAGTCAGCTGTCACATGGGCTTGAAATCAAGTCGTTAACCCTCATGATTAAGAAGTTAAGCCCAAATCATTGAGGATGTATCAAGAAGCCCAATGGAGATGAAGGTCAATCGATCGAGCACTGCGGCCCACCGATCGACCAGGCCCAATAAATCACATGAAGTTTCGAGAAAAAATCGAGTTAAGGACCGTTGCATCTGGAGAGATATCAGGAGATGTTGCAGATAATCACAGAAGATACAGAAGATTCAAAAAACGTGTTTCAGGATACAAACGATCGATTAATATATTATTAATCGATCGACTTGAGAGTGATGAACACAAATATTTGGATCTCTATCCAAATCTTTTTCCTGATTCATCTCAACTTCCTCGACGACCCTTTGCCCTATAAATACAGAAGCCTCACCAGAGAGAAACAACACAAAATTCACAAAGCTTCCAAGCATCCAGACTAAATAGTTTTCAGTTTTCTCTTCATATTGTTTCTTCTTTCTTTTATTCTACTTTGGTTGTTGTTGTCAAGGGAGAAGTTTGTAATCTCCGCACTTCAGAGAAGCTCTTTTTAATCCCTTTACTTGATTTATATGATTGCAGTTACCTTTGTTATCATCATCAATATGCTACAATAGTCTCATAGTTAGGAATAAGGTTTTGCTAGAAGAAATCATGGTTAGGTAGATAGGCCATAAAGCTGTGTAATGACTGGTTAAGGGCTTACTTTCATATCAGAGCTTATATATATTATAAGATAAACCTGCTACTAATACACCACTTAAAGTAGTAGAATTTGATTTCTTGAACTTAATTACTAGATTGGTTGATTGATCAGGCCAAAGCTTCTCTTTCTGAAGGATATAGGTTAGAGTTAACTTGGATGTCAATCGAACTAGAGCGGTTAATCCTGACCAAAAGGATAGTCGGTTAATAGTGACTTTGACGATATAATCTTAACTAGAATATTTACACATGTCACTACCCTGAATAATTCAAACCTTGATTCTCTTAAGCATTACCTGATTTCCTAACGCTTTTAACATTGTTTTATCTCACGTTTTATTTTGTTTTAGTATTTGTAGGCATCAATCGATCGAACGCATTCTCTGCAATTGACGGAAAGACGCACCCATCGATCGATCAGTTAACACTGTCGATCGATTCAAACAAAAAACATCTCATATTTTTAATTAGCTCGAGTGAACTTGGACGTGCTACTGCGTACACTCTGCTCCCTGAGGATTTGACCCTAAACTACTGGGAGACCTGTGCACTTGCAAGACCTATTTTGGGTGAAAACTAAATCCCCATCAAGTTTTCTGGCGCCGTTGCCGGGGAGCAACAATAGACCACTAACGTAACAAGCTAGCTCCAGACTAAGTATTTCACTTTCATTTTTCATTTTTCATTTTTCTCTTTTCATTTTTCACTTTTCATTTTTAATCATTTTGCATTTTGCATTTGAGTTTGATTTTCATTTTCTCTCTCCCTTTTCCAAGTGTATGTAGAGAAGGAGTCAAGGCGACGACGATCTGTTTCCATTTGAAACTGAAATCCAGAGGATAGAGAGAACCAACCCGAAAGCTTGCTCATTTGAGACTAATGGCGGAGCATCAAGAACAACAATTGAACTAATATGGTGAACCTCGTCTCATCGGAGGAGGAGCCAGAGGAGGAGGAGAAGACCAAAGAAGGCAAGAAGAGGAACATCCAAATGGAAATGGAGGGGACAGAGCTGCTGAGCCTCGAGCTGTCAAAGGACAATTGCTGACTATCATTTGATCGATTAGCACCTGTTTGATCGAATGGTGATCAAGCCAGCATAGCCTCCTCGAAATGATTATGAGATAAAACTTTAGATCATAACCTTGATGAAACAAAATCAGTTCCATGGCAATTCCCACGAGCACCCAATGGTCCACATTGATTTCTTCGAAGAAATCTGCACTACCAGAAGGCAAAATGGAGTTCCTACCGACTACTTCAAGTGTAAGCTTTTCCAATTCTCCCTAGCTGACAAAGCCCACCGATGGCTGGAAACTTTACCACCAGGTTCGATCACTACATGGGAAGGTTGTAAGTCTATTTTTTTTTAAACAATTTTTATACTAAGTCTCGTTCTAATCATTAAGGAACAAGATACAGAGTTTTAAACAAGCTCTTGTTGAAATTTTCTTCGGTGCTTGGGAAAGATCTAAAGGTTACATGAGAGACTGCCCTCACCATGGTTTTGATGAAGCTAACCATAAGTGCATCTTTTACAGAGGCATAGAGCCAAAATATCAAGTGTCTCTTGATACAACTAGCAATGGTGACTTCACCACTAAGACCGTTAAAGAAGAACAAGCTCTCATCGAGAATTTAGCTGCAAATGATAACAGAAACTCAAATGAATTTGATAGGTCCATACCCACAAATGAGGTGATCACCGAGCTTCGAGGAATGATGAGGCAAATCTTGAAAAACCAACAAAGGGCGGTGAACACTTGTGATGTTGTAATCAACAGCAATGCTGGCCCAACAGTGGATGACGAACAAGAAGGTTACGAAGAAGAAGTGAATTACGTTGGAACTCAAGGTAATTTTCATAACCGAAAGTTCAATAATTTCATAAACAATAACCTTTCTTACAAGAATCATAATATGGAGAATCCCCAAGACCAACATTACCCTTCTCAAGAGAAGCCCTGATTTAATTCCTACACTCGAGGAGGAGGCTTTAATTCTGGAAATCTCCAGCAAGGTAGCTATGGTAGAGGTATTAACCCAGCGGAAATAATTTCCAGCAAAGACGCTCTTTTGGTAATTTTCAGGTAAGAGCACCAGAACCAACCGCACCTCAAGACTAAAAAAATGAGAGGATTCTCTAGCAAATCATGGACAGCCAGGAGAGTCAAGGAAAAACCATTGAAGAGAGGATAAATGGCGTTTATCAAGACCTCAATGGGAGGTTCGAGGCTGTCTCACTTCACGTGAAAACGGTGGAGGTTCAAATTTTTTAAACAGTGGAGGCAATGAAGTACCAAAGCGGTGTACTCCCGGGAATACCAAAGGAGAATCCTAAAGCTTTTTGCAATGCTATTGTGGAAGTCCTTGTGCCATATCCATGCATGATGATGGATGATAATCTTCGGACTCCAACAATAATATCAAGACCAACGATATTGTTCAAGGAGGAAACAAGATCAACTATCCAAGTGACAACCAAGGATGTTAACCATGGAGGAAGACCATGGGAAATTTGTCTTCCCTTACAAGATCGCATGTTTCAAGTTCCTAAACTTACTTTGCGATATCGGCTCTAATGTGAACGTTATATCTTCAAGTGTTGCAAGCAAGATAGGGCTCTCTAATTTGGTCCATTCCAACTCATCACTAATGTTCGGAGATTCACATTCCAAAATTCCAAAGGGGGTAGCATACAATGTCGGGCTGCAGATTGGCTCAACAACGGTACCCATGGACTTTCATATAATTGCCGTGAAGGAAGCATGCTTGTTAATTTTCGGAAGATGATTTCTAGCCACCGTTGGAGCAGTCATTGACCTGCCAAACAACATGATGAGCTTTAGAAGAATCAACCCCAAAGTGTACTATCCATCACTCCCGAGTTCGTGCATCAAAAGAATGACTTGCATCGGAAAGAGAAGAGTTAATGACCCTGGGAACGACCCGCCAAAACCAAGCAAAGGGAAAGAAAGGTCTCAGGAGGAAAAAAAGTAGAAGCTTGTCACCCTGGATAAGAAGGAAAAGGGGGCATGAAGCCATACTCTACAATCAAGATGGTCGTCCCAAATGATGCTCATGGAATATGAGAAGTCAAGGCGCCGAGAGCTAACGGCCCTCACTGAGAGATACATGTGGGAGAATTGTTTCACCATCAGAAGTCTCAATGTTGAGGATACCAATCACAAAGAGCATGACCCTCAGGGAAATGACAACAAGGAAAAGGAGAAACCACAACTTTCTGACCATCCACCAGAGATTGAAAACCTCCATCCATGTCGAGTTAAATGACTTTAAACAAAGGCACTGAGTGGGAGGCCACCCACTGATACATTTTAGAACATGTTTCCTTTCATTTCTTTTTAATGTTTTTGTTCGTGTCTAAAGAAAATATAATTCAAAGATTTAACCAAGAGGATGCAAAATCGATCATTTGCCTCTGCAACACTTGATCGATTGTCTGCTGTTCATAGCTTCAAACCATTGTCTCATTGAAAAGCCAGAGGCCACTGATTTGAATCAACTGATGATCAAGGAGAATGGTGTATGCTTCAACACTAGTTGGGAGGCAGTAAAAAATCAGGAGAACCACACTGTGATTTGATCGATTGGAGATTGCATCGATCGATTGGAGATGGCATCAATCGATGAAGACCCAAAATGATGAGCAAATCCTGTAATCAACACGACATATGATGATATATTGATGTCGTCAGTCATGTATAATCTTCACATATTCCCTGTAAAGTCTTTTCCATTACAATAATATAAAGAAAAGGTCATTCAATCCATTCAAAGATAACGAGGTAACTTCCATCTACCACTTCTATTTCAATTCATTTCAGTTCCCATTTTGCTCTCGTAGTTTGTAAACATCGGGGACGATGTTATTCAAATATGGGGGNAGGGGGGGGGGGGGTATTCTTCGTTATCTAATCCGTTTGTTTCTTTTGGCCTACTTTTCGCACCCTTTCCAAAAAACATTTATCGAGTTTAAAGCGTTTTATTAAGTCAACCCAGGTCTGGAATAAAGACCTTACTCACAACTGGATTTTGTGGCCTAGTGACCATCTTTGCAAGACTGCCCCGAGGCACTTGTTTTAGAAACTCCATACTCAAGCTTCCCCAGCATATCTCGGTTTGCATTTGCTTAAATGAATCTGTTTTTTGACTCTATCTCACTTGAACATAAACCGGACTATAAATCTTTCTTGCTGGAGTTATTAGACTAGGAAAACGAACCACATTCTGGACTTTTTATCCACTTTACCCCTCTCTTGCTGATCTTGAATGGCTAACTCATTTTTAGTTAATACCACACCCATAAACCTAACCTCTTTTCAAACCACATGCAGTCTCTTTTTTTATCATGTCTTACATGCAATATGTGTAAAACGGCTGGAGAAATGAGACCAACGCAGTTTTCCAACCACTCATGAAGACTGGCGAAAAAACATGCTACGATCTCAATACATGCTTAGAAGTTCAAAATATGATATATTGCGATTTAACATCTTTTAACACTTGATTTTCCTTTGTTTTTCGAGTCTTTTTATTTTTCTTAGAGTCTTAACAGGTGCTTAATGCATTAGAGTATGAATTGAAGCTTTGGAATGAAGATTTGAGGCAAAAGGAGGCAAACAAGTGAAATGACAATGCAGAACCAGTCTTAAGTGCCTTACAGGTTGTATCATAAGAAGGCATTCCCATAGGAATTTACATCTTAAATTTCTACACAAGATAGGCAATTGAGTTAGCTTCATTTTGGCGGTGGTTTCAAGTCATTCTGATTAGCGGTTAAGAAGATATGACTGTTTTACTGAAGATACGTATCTCCATCCGAATGCCAAACTTGGAGAGTTGTAAATCACGTGATTTGCTCCAATCACTCCTCAATTCTATCATCATGGACGAAAATTGGATCCATAAATCAGTGCTGAGGTTCCCTTTCAGCCACTATAAGCTTTCTCTTTAGTTTCATTCCATTGTCCATTCCACATTTCTCTTCCCTTTTTGCTCTTGTTTTTCATTCTCTTTGTTCTTCATTTTTGTTCTTCATTTTGTTATTCTCTTGCTTTATTATTTTAAGATTTGGATTCAAGATTTTTCATCACATTTGTGGAGAAGTTTTCTTATTCCTTATCTATTTCATTTCATTTCAAAACAAGTTTTATTTCAGTTATTCTTATGTATAAAATTATGCTTTTGTGTTTTTCAATTATGTTTGAGTAGTTTTATAGTTAGATTTAAGGATCTATGTGGTTTTGTGATTCAAATGGCTAGACACAAATAGGTTAATATATTGATTCCTTCATGTATTGTTAGCCATAATGCTTAGACTAGATTTATCACCTAGTTTATGTTAATAAGTTTAATCTAATCACCTAAGTGTTTTAGGTTGCTAGATCGACAATAGATGAGCAATTTTTCCTTTGCCAATGAAAGTTGTTGCTAAGGCAAATTGTAGACTTATCAAACCCATTCTTAGTGCTTCCTAACAAATTCTAGATTCATGCGGGAGTTTAGATATCTAGATTGCTTAGGAAAGTGATTGATGCCACAAAAGTGGATCAGTTTTATGTTTATGTTTGAGTCAAAGATTGTTCTTAATTAAAACCAAGTAGATGTCTAATATTTGTTCACAATTCCTCAGATTTTTCCTAGGTCTAACCCCTTTTTATTTATTGAATTTAAACCGTAGGAAAATTAGAATACAAAACACCCATTTTTTATTCTCTTGGCTTAGTTAAATAATTTATTGGACTATAGTGTAAACTTTGGGATTTGTGGATTCGACCCTTAGCTATACTATATTGATAGTTAGTCAAGTAATTTATCTGGACTAAGGTTTTTAGACTTGTCAATTTTGGCGCCGTTGCCGAGTCTCATAGCTTTACCTATAGTTGAAAGATTTGAATTTTGTCTAAGACGGTTACTATTTTTTTTAATCTAGATTATGGCCATGGATTACAATGATTGGCCACATGAAGAAGAAGGAGACACACTTCAAGCACACAATCAAGATGATGTGTATGCGGAGATATCATATGCATTGTGGGTCCTTACGTCGGAAGAACAAGTAGCACTTCAACTATTTGCCCTTAAAGATTGACTTACTTGTGTAGACATCGATATGTGCATTAAAGAGGAATCTTATAAATTAGCATGCTCATTGCTTATTCATGAATAACGTGCTTTGATATGTGAGTCTGAAAGACTAGAACCTATAAGAGTTGAAAGACTTTCTAGAAATTACCATGAATTATGTTTCGTATTGATTATCTACATACTTTGCATTCTCATGAACTTTCACTAACTCAGGAATCTAGTTATCTTCTTGAAAAATCTTACCTAGGGGATGAAATTGATATCGATAGGATCTTAAATGTGATAGATAACCTTACGGTTGAGATGAAGTCTAGAAAGGAAAATGTTGTGCAATATGTGGTTGATGGAGATCAAGTTGACTACTTTTTCATAGACTTACTTGAGCATGAAGTTGATTTTATCTTTCCATCAAACGCATTTGATCCTCCTGTGCATTCAGAAATTAAGAAGGCAATTAGATTATTTTCAACGATTGTAGTACATGTCCTGGATTAAAATTTTTCCTCTTTACCATGGAAAATAGTGTCTCTTTTTGCACGGTTTGTCCCATGTGTTATCAGGAGGAGGACAAAAAGGAGGTTGGCTCAACCATTAGATTCTCATGATTAACATCTTTTGGCCATGAGTCAAACTAACGACTTAAAACAAGCGCTGAGTGGGAGACAACCCACTAGGTAGATTTTTATTTTATTTCTTTTATTTTATTTCAGTTTT